>VONZ01002522.1:0-47795 GCA_012976165.1 Labeo catla
AACCGTATAAAGCAAAGCTTAAAACTAAACAGCCAGTCTACATTAAGCAATATCCTTTGTCTAAAGACAAGGAACTTGGTATTAACCCATTGATTGACAATTTTGTCCAGCAGGGTGTCCTCGTGCCGACTCATTCGCCATACAACACACCAATTAATCCGGTGGTAAAAGCTGATGGAAAAACATGGAGTCTTACTCAAGATTTGAGGGCTATAAACAAATTGATAATGCCATTAGCACCAATTGTGCCTGATGTTCCAATTGTTATCAATTCTATACCATGTACGCATAAGTATTTTACAGTTATTGATTTGTGTGCAGCTTTCTTCTCTGTCCCTGTGCACCCAGAGACGCAGCCGATTCTAGCATTCACTTTCCAAAATGCACAATATACGTGGACACGCCTTGCTCAGGGCTACGTGGACTCCCCCGCAGTCTTCTCGGCGGCTGTTCAAAGGACACTGGAAAAAATGACTGACCTGCTTTCCACAGTCTGTGTCCTCCAGTACGCAGATGACCTGATCATTTCTTCGGAAACGCGTGAGGACTGTGAGAAAGCCTCCATCATCATCTGCAACGTCCTTGCACAAGCTGGGTTTAAAGCCTCGAAAGAAAAGCTCCAGTGGGTTCAGCCTAAGGTAACATACCTGGGACACATAATAATGCCAGGTTTGCGAGCGATTTCTACTGACAGGGTCCAGATGATCAGGAAGATGAAGTCCCCACAAACTGTGCAGCAGCTTCAAAGCTTTTTGGGACTCGTGAACTACTGCAGATCCTGGATACCTGACTGTGCGATACATGACAAGTATCTGAGAAGTCTAATCGACCGCAAAGCTCCACCTAAAACGCCGTTGAACTGGACTGATGAGGCAGAAATGCACTTCCCGGCATTGAAGAAGGCCATCACCACGGCTCCTAGCCTCGGTCTCCCCAGTTTTGAAAGGGAGTTCCATTTGCATGTCCGGGAGACGGAGGGGGTGGCCATGGGTGTCCTGTTGCAACAGCATGGTTCCACCTACAGACCTGTAGCTTACCTGTCTAAAAAATTGGATAATGTAGCTGCAGGCATGCCAGCATGTCTTCGTGCTGTGTCAGCGGCTGCTATAGTGGTGCAGATGGCTGAGAAGATTGTTCTGTCGCATCCAATGATTGTATATACTTCACATCAGGTAGGAGCAATCCTACACAACATGCAGACGCCACACATGACAGCGCAACGACGCTCAGGCTACGAGGCAATCCTGCTGGCCACAAAAAACCTCACCATTCAGCCAACATCATCAATTAATCCTGCTTTATTAGGGGTTCTTGGAATGGCTGACATGATAGATGGTAATGAAAGTCATGATTGTATCATTGAATTAACTTCCTCATGTTCTTCCAGGGCCGATCTCTTGGATTCGCCCCTGGATGGGGGGGAGCACATATGTTGATGGATCATGTTCAAAAGCTTTTGATGGTGTCTACCTTTGTGGGTATGCTGTGGTGTCAGAAACTGGGGAAACAATAGAAGCTTATGCCTTAGACTATAATTCAGCACAAGCTGCAGAATTGGTAGCGTTAATAAGAGCATGTAAGCTGATGGTGGGAAAACGGGTAACAATTTATACTGATTCAAAGTATGCATGGGGGTAGTGCATCACTTTGCCAGGACATGGGAAGCTAGGGATTTCAAGACAGCAGATGGTAAACCAATAGCGCATTCAAACCTAATAGGACAGTTAACTGAAGCAGTACAGCTACCTGCCGAAGTGGCCATAGTAAAAGTGAAAGGTCACGCGCCAGGAGATGATGAACAAGCTGTAGGAAATAGAAAAGCAGATGAGGCTGCAAAGCAAGCGGCAAAAGCCCAGATTAACCCTCCACTTGATATGGGTAACAAAAGTCAGGTAACTATGGCTGTGCACATAACTAATGTACCTGAAATTGACATTAAGATTCTGCAAAGTCAACCGACACAAACTGACTTAGAACACTGGAGTAAACACGGGTGTGCACCAGATAAAGATGGCATTGTGAGGGATGAAAAGGGAAGAATAGCACTCCCAAAGTTAGGATTGGTAATCCTCATTAGGCATTACCATGGTTTGTCGCATACAAGTTGTGCAAAAGTAGTACAAGTAATAAATCGTTTGTACTGCATCGCAGATGTACATAAAACAGCCAAGCTCATTCTAGACTCGTGTCTTACGTGTGCTAAGGTAAACCCACACAGACCGATTAAACATGAAGCATTACTGCATCCAGAAGCACCTTTTCAGCATGTACAGGTCGATTTTACGCATATGCCACCAATAGGTAATCTAAAGTACCTTCTGGTTATAGTGGACAGATTTTCAAAGTGGCCAGAAGCGTTCCCATGTGCAAAAGAGGATGCTAAGAAAGTGGTTAAAATTTTAACTAAAGAGATAATTCCCAGATTTGGTATACCTACTACCATTGAGAGTGACAATGGGACGCCATTTGCGTCCAGGGTTACGCAATTTTTGGCCAAATCATTGTCCATCGATTGGCATTTCTCCATACCGTACCATCCGCAATCATGTTCGAACGTGGAACGTTTAAACAAAACCATTAAGGGACGGCTGACAAAAGCCGTCCTGGAAACGGGGAAAAAATGGGTAGATTTGCTACCAGCAGTGTTAACAGAAATAAGAATGACTCCATCTTCCACCACTAAACTATCACCATTTGAAATACTAATGGGTAGGCCTTTCCCGACCCCATGGGTCAAAGGCCGCGCAGGCATTGCTTCCTTAGGAGACCTGGAGGTGATACAGGAGGACTACGTGACTTCCTTAATAGAAAAACTTAACTCTATATGTGCTGATGTTTCTTTGTGTCTTCCTCTCCCCTCAGAAAAGCCTACTCATCCTTTTGTTCCAGGCCAGAGGGTGCTGATCAAAAGTCTGAAGCCGACGAGGATAGGAGAGCCGAAGTATCTTGGACCAGCCGCTGTGATTGCAGTAACCAGGACGGGAGTTCTGACGGACTACCAGCCACAGTGGATACACGCCTCAAGAGTAAAGCAGTATTCTACAGGAGAGCAGGAAAGCTCCAATTTAAAATTGAATCCTGGAAAAGGGGATTCACCTTAATGATTAACAGGTAGGAGGAAAAACACTGATTAAGCTGAGCAGGGAACTACCTCTTATAGTGAGGTGGGGGTTATCCGAGGCTAGAAGATAGATGGCCCATTGAGCCAAACAGTGCTAACTCCTTATACAACCCTGTACGCATTAAGGGCCAAATTGATGGATTATCCGCCACTAGAGAGTTTCACGCAGTGTTCAATTGTAGAAGCTCTTCTTGCATTTGACAAACTTATTGTTCAATTGACGAAAGAGGTCTTAGAGGGTACAGATCGACGATTTCGAGTGAGCATAGTAGATAAGATTGTTTGGGACAAGAAGATACGACATATGTGCTTGTTAAACGTTACCATATACAATGTTAAGTTCACGGATGCTGGGTTATATTATTGTGCATTAATCTGTCAAGAAGTACAGATTAATGTAATCCATCCAGAACCCGACCTGAAAATACGAGAGGTAATGAAGGGACTTTTTCCAAATCCAGCTGACACGCCACGTGATGTTTCACCAACCGATATAGAATTTATTATGAATTCAGGTATGACTGCTGGTATGAAGGAAGTTAGTGCAGCAAAAGGTAAGTGTGAAGGAAATTATGCATGTGCATTGGCACTACTGCAAAGAAGTGTTTTGAAGAATGAGGTAGGAGGGGATTGTTGGATTTGTATGCAGTTACAGTCAGTGTGGAAAAAACACAACAAATAACCTCAGAAATGTTACACCCTGAGAAAAATAAGTGTGATATGCCAAAGCAGATGACTGTGATAATGCAGATGGCAAATAACATAAGAGCGAATAGGGCATTCCTAAAATCACTATTGGCGTTCCTAGAAGGCTCTAAGCTAAGCGTTTTATGAACTGAGGCTCTAACTTAATACTTAATGTATAAAACTTCTGACACATCTAGAAGTTTCTTTCTGGATTGTAAATAACATTTCTTTCATGCATGTGAAACATTTTTAGTGTGGGTCAGCTTTTTTTCATGAAAGTGCATGAACTAGCGTTTTCTCACTGGGAAAAGACGTTTTAGAGCGTTTCCAAGCATGTCTTGGTTTCATGAGCTGAGTTGCCTAAAATCAGGATTGGCGTTCCTAGAAGGCTCTAACTAAGCGTTTTATGAACTAGGGCTGTAACTAAATTTCATATGCAATAAACTTCTAACACATCAAGAATTGTCTTTCTGCATTGTAAATAACATTACTTTCATGCATCTGAAACATTTTTAATATGGGTCAACTTTATTCATGAAACTTCATGAACTATCGTTTTCTAACTGACTGAGAAAAGGAAGCGTTTTAGAAGCGTTTCCAAACATGTCTTGAACATGAGCTGAGTTGCCTAAAATCAGGTTAGGCGTTCTAGAGAGCTCTAACTAAAGCGTTTTATGAACTGAGGCTCCTAACTTAATATGAAAATGTATAAAACTTCTGGCTTACATCAAGAAGTGTCTTTCTGCATTGTAAATAACATTTCTTTCATGCATGTGAAACATTTTTAATATGGCTCAGCTCTTTTCATGAAACTGCATGAACTAGCGTTTCCTGACTGAGAAAAGACGTTTTAGAGCGTTTCCAAGCATGCCTTGGTTTCATGAGCTAGGTTGCCTAAAATCAGGATTGGCGTTCCTAGAAGGCTCTAACTAAGCGTTTTATGAACTGAGGCTGTAACTAAATTTCATATGCAATAAACTTCTAACACATCAAGAATTGTCTTTAAGAATTGTAAATAACATTCCGTTCATGCATCTGAAACATTTTTAATGTGGGTCAACTTTATTCATGAAACTTCATGAACTTTCGTTTTTCTCACTCAGAAAAAACGTTTTAGAGCGTTTCCAAACATTACTTGGTTTCATGAGCTGAGTTGCCTAAAATCAGGATTGGCGTTCCTAGAAGGCTCTAACTAAGCGTTTTATGAACTGAGTCTCTAACTAAATTTCATATGCAATAAACTTCTAACACATCAAGAATTGTCTTTCTGAATTGTAAATAACATTCCGTTCATGCATCTGAAACATTTTCAATGTGGGTCAACTTTATTCATGAAACTTCATGAACTTTCGTTTTCTCACTGAGAAAAGACGTTTTAGAGCGTTTCCAAGCATTCCTTGGTTTCATGAGCTGACATGCCTAAAATCAGTATTGGCGTTCCTAGAAGGCTCTAACTAAGCGTTTTATGAACTGAGGCTCTACCTAAATTTCATATGCAATAAACTTCTTGTTGGATTTGTATGCAGTTACAGTCAGTGTGGAAAAAACACAATAAATAACCTCAGAAATGTTACACCCTGAGAAAAATAAGTGTGATATGCCAAAGCAGATGACTGTGATAATGCAGATGGCAGATAACATAAGAGCGAATAGGGCATTCCTAAAATCACTATTGGCGTTCCTAGAAGGCTCTAAGCTAAGCGTTTTATGAACTGAGGCTCTAACTAAGTACTTAATGTATAAAACTTCTGACACATCTAGAAGTTTCTTTCTGGATTGTAAATAACATTTATTTCATGCATGTGAAACATTTTTAATGTGGGTCAGCTTTTTTCATGAAACTGCATGAACTAGCGTTTTCTCACTGAAAAAAGCCGTTTTAGAGCGTTTCCAAGCATGTCTTGGTTTCATGAGCTGAGTTGCCTAAAATCAGGATTGGCGTTCCTAGAAGGCTCTAACTAAGCGTTTTATGAACTAGGGCTGTAACTAAATTTCATATGCAATAAACTTCTAACACATCAAGAATTGTCTTTCTGCATTGTAAATAACATTTCTTTCATGCATGTGAAACATTTTTAATCTGGGTCAGCTTTTTTCATGAAACTGCATGAACTAGCGTTTTCTCACTGAGAAAAGACGTTTTAGAGCTGCTTCCTGCTACGTTCTTTGGTTTCATGAGCTAGGATGTCAAAATCACTATTGGCGCTCCTAGAAGGCTCTAGCTAAGCCGCTTTAAGAACTGAGGCTCTAACTTAATATGAAATGTATAAAACTTCTGACACATCTAGAAGTTTCTTTCTGGATTGTAAATAACATTTCTTTCATGCATGTGAAAGATTTTTAATGTGGGTCAGCTTTTTTCATGAAACTGCATGAACTAGCGTTCCCCTTCAGGAACTCGAGCTGCGTCAAAACGCTAGGGGAACGCCTCCAGCGTGAGCACGCTCTGAATCACATGTGTAATCAGTCCAATAGAGAAGCGAGACGTCATGGGCGGGTGACGTCACGGACCAGGAAGTTTAAAAGCACGTGCGCCGGCACCGGCATTCAGCTTCATTCATTCAGCGAAGCGCTCTGTGTGTGTGTGTGTGTCAAAATACGTGTCTGTTTTTGGTACCAGTTTGTACCCCTTTCTTTTGAGACACGATGTCCAAAGTCCTAAGGAAACTTAAACATAAAAGCAATCCACGTTACAAGCCGTGTGTTCCTCCCTGCTCGTGCTTTATTCCGAGCGGGGATACACATGGCTTGTGCGTGGTTTGCTTGGGAGCGGATCACGCAGAGTTGGCTCTCGAGGGGGCCGACTGCCCGCATTGCGAGCTGCTTAGCCTGCGTGCTCTCCGCTCCCGGAAGGCTCTCTTTGCGGAGGGAGCCTTCATCAGCGTTCCTCGCGGGTCTGGCCCCGCTTCCGCCGAGGCGGAGCGGCAGCTGCACTCGTGGGGTTCGCAGCTGGATCTACTGGAGGGAATGGAGACGGGTGAACCCCTATCTCCTTCCTCACCTCGTAGATCCGGGGCCCGTTCTCAGGGATCGGAAGCCCGTTCTGCGGTTCCTTCCACCCAGGGAACAGCCTCAACGCTCCCCTTTTCTTCCTCTGAGGAGGTCGAATCTGAGAGCGTTGGGGTGGCCCCACACTCGCCCCAGTATGAAGAGCTTTTGGAGGTGGTTACTCGAGCGATAGCTAAATTAAACATCGATTGGCCCGCCGAGAAACAAGCCGAACCGCAGCAAAGCAAATTAGACGAACGCTTCCTGCGTAATCGGCTGCCTCCTGCACACCGGAGCCTGCCGTTTTTCCCCGATCTCCACACCGAGGTGTCGAGATCGTGGGGTAAACCATTCTCAGCCCGTCTCTTTGTCCCCGCCTCTGACTACTATGGGAATGTGGTGGGGACAACAGAGCACGGTTATAGAGCGATCCCTCGGGTAGATCAGACGCTTGCCAGCTATCTGTCTCCCGAGGCGTCATCGTCTCTAAAGGCTCCGGTCTTACCCACTAAGCCGCTGCGTACAACATCAGTGCTAGTGGGTAAGGGGTACTCGGCAGCAGGTCAGGCTGGTTCCTGTCTGCACACCATGGCGGTGTTGCAGGCATATCAGGCTGATCTGCTGAAAGAGCTAGACGAGTCCGACGAGGTTAGCAAAGATAATATTTCTGAGCTAAGGAGAGCCGCTGATTTGTCTCTCCGCGCCACCAAAGAGACCGCCCGTGCCATCGGTAGGTCTATGGCAGCTATGGTGGCGGCGGAGAGACATTTGTGGTTGACCCTGTCTGACATGAAGGAGTAAGACAGGGTCTTCCTACTCGACGCCCCGCTTGCGCCTTCTGGCCTGTTCGGCGACGCCGTCAATTCCGTCGTCGACAGGTACCAGGAGGCTCGTAAACAAGCAGCGGCGTTTCAGCGGTTTCTCCCTCGTCGCGTTCTAGCTCTGGGGTCTGCTGGGCGGGAGTACCAGCTCCTCATATAGGGCGAATCAGAAACAGAGCGTCGCCTCTCGTGCTCCTCCGCAGCGGGACCGAGATCAGCGGCGCTCTAAGCCGGGGACTTCTAAGCCGAGGCCCGACCTGAGGGTTGTGCTTCAGGCAAAGAAGTCCTGACGGTTGTGCAGGACCGCTGAGGGCAGCCCCTGCTGGGGAGGGGCGGGTAGCACCGCATCCCACGGTGTCCGTCTCTCCTCAGTGCCCTCAGGAGACCAATGTCTCCGGCGAGCCCATCCCCCAGCTCCGCTACGTTGCCCTGCGGGGGTCTCTAGAACAGTTAGTTCGGTTAGTTCCTGCCAGGGCGCCGTTACAGGGCACCGATCTAGCAGTTCAAGAACATCCAGAGACCAGTCTCGAGAGGCTGCTTCCCCTAGTAGATTTTCTGGCGGCGTGGAAACTACTGCCAAATATATCTGCATGGGTCCTGCATACTGTAGAGCGGGGTTATCGCATTCAGTTCGGTGCTCTGCCTCCTCCTTTCAACGGGATCTTTCCCACTGTGGTGGGCCCCGAGCAGGGTCTGGTAATGGAACAAGAAGTAGCAACTCTCCTCAGGAAGGAGGCCATCGAGGTGGTTCCTCCTCAGGACAGAGAATCCGGGTTCTACAGCCGGTATTTCATCGTTCCGCAGAAGGATGGGGGCCTGCGTCCTATTTTAGATCTAAGACAGTTGAACCGCTCAGTCATGCGGCTGAAGTTCAAAATGTTGACAGTCAGTCAAGTTGTGTCACAAATCAGGTCCGAGGACTGGTTTGTGACAATAGATCTGAAAGACGCTTATTTTCATGTCTCCATCCTTCCTCAACACAGGAAGTTCCTAAGGTTTGCTTTCAGGGGCGAAGCATACCAATATCGGGTTCTTCCGTTCGGCCTAGCACTCTCCCCCCGCACTTTTATGAAGTGTGTGGATGCTGCTCTGGCTCCGCTGCGACTCCGGGGCATCTGCATACTCAATTACATCGACGATTGGTTGATTATTGCTCAATCGGAGCACATGGCGGTTCAACATCGAGATGTTGTTCTCGCTCATATGAAAGAGCTGGGGTTGAGACTGAACGCCAAGAAAAGTGTGCTGTCTCCATTACAGAGGACCACTTATCTGGGCGTGGTGTGGGATTCGACCACGATGCAGGCACGTTTGTCACCTGCTCGGATCGAGTCGATCCTCACGACAGTCAAGAGAGTGAAAGAAGGCCGTTCACTCACTGTAAAGCAGTTACGTGGTTCCTGTCTCAGGGCCCGGTGTTAGGAGCTCCTGGTCGCCGCGTAACGCTAGCGACGGATGCATCTCTCACCGGTTGTTGTGCGGTCATGAGTGGCCACCCCGCCCGCGGTCTGTGGAGCGGTCGGCATCTCACGTGGCATATCAACTGCCTGGAGATGCTGGCCGTGTTTCGAGCTCTGAAACACTTTCTCCCAGACCTAATAGGCCACCATGTGTTGGTGCGCACCGACAACATAGCGGTGGTCTATTATATCAACCACCAGGGAGGTCTGCGTTCGCGCCCCTTGTACAAGCTGGCGCACCAGATCCTTGTGTGGTCCCAGGACAAACTCCTCTCACTGAAAGCAGTTTACATTCCTGGGCATCTCAATTTGGGAGCAGACATCCTGTCGAGGCAGGGGCCGAGGCCCGGGGAATGGATGCTTTACCCCAAGGTGGTGAAGCAGATTTGGAGAGTTTTTGGCCAGGCTCAGGTGGACCTCTTCGCGACTCAGGAGAATGCGCAATGTCCCCTCTGGTTCTCTCTGATTCATCCAGCTCCACTGGGGCTGGATGCCATGGTACAGACGTGGCCGAGGCTTCGTCTGTACGCTTTTCCCCCAATCGCTCTGCTCCCAGGAGTTCTGGAGAGGGTGCACCGGGACGGGGTCCGTCTTCTATTAGTAGCCCCGTACTGGCCGGCCCGAGCATGGTTCTCAGACCTAATTTCCCTCCTCGACGGTTCTCCATGGGAGATTCCCGTCAGGAGGGATCTCCTCTCGCAAGCGGGAGGCACCATCTTCCACCCTCGCCCGGAGTTGTGGAAGATATGGGTGTGGCCCCTGAGGGGGCACGCCTCGTAGCTTCCGGTCTCTCAACTGAGGTTGTTGAGACCATCCTCCAATCCAGAGCTCCCTCCACGAGGAAATTGTACGCCCTGAAGTGGAAACTTTTCACTTCATGGTGTGGAGACCGCCAGCAAGACCCAGTTAACTGCCCAGTTGGTACAGTGCTGGAGTTTTTGCAGGATCGGTTCTCCACAGGGTTAGCCCACTCCACCCTGAAGGTTTACGTGGCGGCTATTGCGGCCTACCACGCCCCTCTCGGTGGGACTTCAGTGGGCAAGGATCCCCTTGTCGTACGTTTCCTCCGCGGTGCGCTGAGGCTGAGGCCTCCTGTACGACCTCGGATCCCTACTTGGGACCTCGCCGTGGTGCTAGAGGCTCTTTGTGGGCCCCCCTTTGAGCCTATCGAAGAGTCCTCTGATCATTTATTGTCAATTAAGACAGTTCTTCTTTTAGCTTTATCTTCGCTAAAGAGAGTAGGAGATCTTCAGGCCCTTTCTGTGGCCCCGTCACATTTGGACTTTGCCCCTGGTATGGCCAAAGTTTTTCTGTATCCTAGACCAGGGTATGTACCGAAGGTTCCCTCTGCACACACACTAGGCAAGGACTTGTAACTAGGGCTGCGTGGGTATTGCGTTCCCCTAGCGTTTTGACGCAGCTCGAGTTCCTGAAGGGGAACGTCCCAGGTTACGACTGTAACCCTGGTTCCCCGAAGGGAACGAGACGCTGCGTCTCAGGCCCTACTTCCTGCATCCCTGCTGGCGTTTCGCTTCTCATGTAAGCTGAATGCCGGTGCCGGCGCACGTGCTTTTAAGCTTCCTGGTCCGTGACGTCACCCGCCCATGACGTCTCGCTTCTCTATTGGACTGATTACACGTGATTCAGAGCGTGCTCACGCTGGAGGCGTTCCCCTAGCGTTTTGACGCAGCGTCTCGTTCCGTTCGGGGAACCAGGGTTACAGTCGTAACCTGGGACGTTTTCTGACTGAGAAAATACGTTTTAGAGCGTTTCCAAGCATTCCTTGGTTTCATGAGCTGACATGCCTAAAAACATTTTTGGCGATCCTAGAAGGCCCAGACTAAGCGTTTTATGAACTGAGTCTCTAACTAAATTTCATATGCAATAAACTTCTAACACATTAAGAATTGTCTTTCTGCATTGTAAATAACATTTCTTTCATGCATCTGAAACATTTTTAATATGGGTCAGCTTTTTTCATGAAACTGCATGAACTAGCGTTTTCTCACTGAGAAAAGACGTTTTAGAGCGTTTCCAAGCATGCCTTGGTTTCATGAGCTAGGATGCCTAAAATCACTATTGGCGTCCTAGAAGGCTCTAGGTAAGCGTTTTATGAACTGAGGCTCTAACTTAATATGAAATGTATAAAACTTCTGACACATCTAGAAGTTTCTTTCTGGATTGTAAATAACATTTCTTTCATGCATGTGAAACATTTTTAATATGGGTCAGCTTTTTTCATGAAACTGCATGAACTAGCGTTTTCTGACTGAGAAAAGACGTTTTAGAGCGTTTCCAAGCATGTCTTGGTTTCATGAGCTGAGTTGCCTAACATCAGGATTGGCGTTCCTAGAAGGCTCTAACTAAGCGTTTTATGAACTGAGGCTGTAACTAAATTTCATATGCAATAAACTTCTAACACATCAAGAATTGTCTTTCTGCATTGTAAATAACATTCCGTTCATGCATCTGAAACATTTTTAATGTGGGTCAACTTTATTCATGAAACTTCATGAACTTTCGTTTTCTCACTGAGAAAAGACGTTTTAGAGCGTTTCCAAGCATGCCTTGGTTTCATGAGCTGACATGCCTAAAATCACTATTGGCGTTCCTAGAAGGCTCTAGCTAAGCGTTTTATGAACTGACCCAGCTGGCATTTTAACGTGGAGTCAGCGTTGAATCAACGTCAGGTGTCAGTGTTGGATAACCGTTGGATTTTGTTTAGATTTTGCAAATCGAATCAACGTTGAAATAGCAACGTCATTCCAACGTCACGTTTGTCAACATAGGTGAATTTGCCAACATTGAATCAATATTGATTTTAGTTTAGTTTTGCAAATCCAATCAACGTTAAAATTTCAACGTCACTAAAGTCCTGCTTTTCAACAGTTTATTGATCAGCATTGTTTGGATGTTGGAACGTTATTTTTCTACTGATATCCCTAGTGAAAAAAAAATATGCTAAGTATACTTGCAGCCAGACTAATTGTCAGCATACTTCAAGTGTGTTACTGATTAGTCAACTTGAAGTGTGCTATTTGGAACAACTAATTTTGTGCTAAGTATATTTTAGTTGTAATTAAATTGTAGTAAAGCATAACTGTAAGTGTATTTAGTGTACTTTTATGTGCTAAATTGGAACAACTTCAAGTATACTTAGTATACTTTAAGTAAGTATATGCTGTGTAAGCTAATTGCATGCTTAATTAGTGATATTAAACTGTACTTTGTTTGTATTACAAGTATATTACAAATTAATTAAGGGTGTCTTCAAAATATACAAGAAACACACCATAAATATATTATTTTTGAGTAAAAATATGCAATTTTTTTCCCCAATGCTGAATGCACTCGTTGTCAGGGTCATTAAACCAGTGTGAGTGAAATTCAATTTTTGGCCATGCAATAGTGTTTACTTGGCTGTACTTGTGACATCACAAACTAGTAGCTGAACTGTACACTGTAAATCCTAATAAGTTCAGCTTACTTAAAAAAAGTTTGGAAACAGATTGCCTTATTTTGTTAAAGCAAACTTAAAGGTAAAACTAAAGTTAATTTAATAATCAGTTTAAAGTAAAGAAAGCAAACTCTTACAGAGTAAATTATCTAATAAATATCAAATTAGATTAATGTCATTTCTAGTTAACATACTCCAGGACATTTACTAATCTTACTTAAGATTTAATAGTAAGATTACTTTATTAATTCTATTAACTAATAGTGTTATTTTGTGTTGTGCAAACATCTTAAATGCTGTTATTCTCAACATGGATTTAATCTGCCATTTTAAGCTATGGGAACTTAAAACATTTTGTGCAATCGGTTTCCACATTTTCTTTAAGTAAACTGAACGTATTTTTATTCGTTCAACCAGCATGAAATGAACTTAACACAAGTTTGAAATTCTCAAAATTTTATTTTTGTAAAAAACTTTAAGAATATCACAATAATAAAAATTAGCTTTTAAAACATCTGTGTTCTGAGACTTCTTGACTAAACAACACTTTGTTGTCATAACATTATCTGGACCCACTGGAACACTGTTAAACAATAGAGCATTTTCAGAATGGCATGCAAACAGAACAGCAAAAATAAAATACAGGCCTTTCAAACCCATCCATGACAATTCTTCCCTCCATGATTGCCTTTATTGCATCCACAATGAGGGCATGTCCTCTGGTAGAACTGTGAGCAGGTCTACAACTGCTTGACTGAAGTCTGCATCCACATCCTAAGTAGAGAAATAAAATAGGTACAGTGTAAATTTCTCCATTTCAATACTGGAAATGTTCTAAAAGCATACATTGACAAGGAACTTTTAATGCTTTTCATTTATAAGCAAATTGATTCATATTGATGACCAGAGTGAGTGTACAATGATCTGTGCAAACATCAAGCACAAGGAAATGTAATTAAGCTTTAAATTATGATCACCAAAGAAAGATGACGAGGTTTATAGTGTGATAGTGACATTTCACAATACATGATTTCAATCAGAGCAAAAGTGTAAATTATCATTTGTGTCAACTATTACTGCATGCCTTGTCTTGGAAGTCTTGGAATATTACACACAAGTTCCATTGACTACATTTTTTGTACATTGTTTTCAACATTATAGATTTACAGAACTTTTTTTTTTTTTTTACAACATGCTAAGAATGCTAAGAGCATTTTCTCTCTTGTTATGGAGTGATGAATCACACCCATCATTTACATGATTTTATCTTAAAGGGTTTGTTCACCCAAAAATTAAAATTAGCCCATGATTTACTCGCCCTCAAGGCATCCTAGGTGTGTATGACTTCATTCTTTCAGACCAATCCAATCAGAGTAACATTAAAAAAATGTCCTGGCTCTTCCACGCTTTCCATGGCAATGGGCGGGTGTTTCTGTTCAACAGTTCAAAAGGAGTGCAAGAAAGCGCATCCATCCATAATAAAATGTGCCTCACACATGAATAAAGGCCTTCTGTAGTGGATCGATGCATTTTTTAAAGAAAAATATACACATTTAAAACTTTTCTCTCACTTCCACTAACCTGTGCTTCCATGTTTGTCACTAATCACCGGTGCACACGCACACGTACATCCTACATCAGCTGCCCGGGATGGCTTCTGCCTATGACAGTTAGCGGAAGTGAGAGAAAAGTGTATGGTTTTAAATATGGACATTTTTCGTACAAAATCATATATTCGCTACAGAAGGCTTGTATTCACCTCTCGGAGCTGTGTGAGGCATGTTTTATTATGGGTGGACGCATTTTACTGCACTTCATTAAACTGTTGAACAGAAACAGCCACTCACTGACATTATAAAGCTTGGAAGAGCCAGGATATTTTTTAATATAACTCTGATTGTATTGGTCTGAAAGAAGAAAGTCATACAATAGGGCTGTACGATAAATTGCATGCGATTGTCATGCACATCTTGTCAGTAAAGACGGTTATGTGATTAGTAGTAAATCTCCATCACGTGCATTCAGATAGAGCGAAATTTAATACACAGAGCCTTAGTTCGCTGACGAGCTACACAATATCATGTTCATACTCGCAGATGAATCACATTCGATTATGAACGCAATATTGCGTAGCTTGTCAGTGAACTAAGGCTCTGTGTATTAAATTCCGCTCCAACTGAATGCATGTGATGGAGATTTACTTCTAATCACAGAACCATCTTTACTGTCGAGATGCGCATGACAATCACATGTGATTTATCGTGCAGCCCTAATATACACCTAGGATGCCTTGAGAATGAGTAAATCATGGGCTAATTTCCATTTTTGTGTGAACTAGGCTCTTTATTTCAAGAAGTTTATTTCAAAGTGTGTAAAGTCTGTAATGATGTTTGTGATCACTCAACACAATTTCGCGAAGTTAAAGCATTTACACCAATTTCAGTAATAAACTGTTTCACAAAAGACAAATATAGCATCTACTGCAAAACTAAAAAAAAAAAATAATACACAGAACCTTTGGCAATTTTTCATAACCTGAACTATATTCATATTGAATAAAACAAAATGATGAGAGCAGAAAATCCAGTAATACTTACAAAACACATCCTGTAAAATTCCTCTGGGTCATTCTCCAGGATGACTGAAAGGCCCTGAAGTACTGCAGCGGAAACATCAGATGACTATGAAAAAATAAAGACAGGCTGAGGATAACAATCATAAGCAAATCATGATTTAAAGATGACAACTACAGCCAACATGATAAAGAGATACCTTTTAATGAACTTGATGTGAAATTTAAAATCCTTTTTTCTAGAAAATGTCAAAAGTGCAGAGTCTGTGTCCAGTGCTGCGCAGAACTCAGATCCGAGATATGCGACTGAATCCTGCAAAGATCTAAGAACAAACATTGAGTGGCTATTAACATTTTGAAGGACACAATCCATAAACACACTTTTTGAAAAGGAATAGGGTTTTGAAAATTTTGGAAAAGGAAAAAAAACAGGTTTTGATGAGGAAAATAAATCTTTCAGTGAAAAGTCATCAAGGGTATTAAATACACATCTGTATTAAATTTACAGTCTTTGAAAGGACACTGACATTTATTGTTACTTGTCAAACGAGTATGCAAACTGAATAAAATCTGACACATCATCTGGCTCAGTTAAAGAAAAAGTTTACTCAAAAATAAAAATTAGCTATTAATTTACTCACCCTTACGCCACCCGAGATGTTCATGAGTATTTTTCTTCAGCAGAACAGCAAAGAAGATTTTTAGCTGAAAATGTGGCCTTTGGTGATTGATACAATTTAAGTCAGAGACTGTCCATTTTTGGAGGGAAAAAACATATCAAGGAGCACAAAATTAATACCGGTTGCTCCTGATGATATATTGAGGTTTTATCAAGCAAGATGATCGATCTGTGGAAGAAAATGAAATAAATGCTTTTAAGTCTCATTTACTGCATTCATCTTACATTTATCTAAGTAGATCCTCTCTGCAAAGTAAACACAAATGTAAAGAATGTCTGTTATGTCACAAACATAGCACTTGTAACAAACATAAACTAAAGCATCTGAACTTACATTTCCACTGGACAGCAGTCATCAACTGGTATTCTAAAATAATAAAAAAGTGTTATCCATTAATCAAAAATCAGTGAACACTGAAAAAACAAAACCAAATGTATAGTGTTTTTTTTTCTTATGTGATGTAAATGGAAACATCTGGTATTTTAAAACTAAGATCGTTAACTTACATTTAAATAAGTTTCAATGTTATATATACTCTGCTTGAGGAGGTGGGGGTGATGGGTCTGCTAAAGACTCGTTGACAATCTCAGAATGCGTGTTGTTTGTTACTGCCTGCACATTACCGTAATTATCATACTAAGCACGCATAGTATTTTCGTCGCAACCAGGTATTTCTAACAAATAATGCTACGGCTTGACTACAGTTTAGCACTCATAGTTGCTTTCAAAATCGCCGTGTCAAGTTAAAAAGAGTTTTTTTAAAAAAACCCGTCTGAAGATGTAGCGTTCCTCTATCCGTTTGTACACTGACCGGATTGCGCGCTCTCTAGCTCTCTCATGGTTTGAAGTGTTTTGTTTACTTCTCACTGAATTTTGAATTCTGCACATGAAACAACCGTCATTCAAATTACTCCTATTCTCGTAACTTATCACTAGCACGAATGGATAACATAGTAATTAATAGACAACCAGCAGCTAATTTTACAGATATGAATTGGACATTAAGTTAACTGGTTTGAACAGAAATCGCTTCAAATAATGTGCAGGGTCAACCGTGTTTGAGTTCTTTGAATGGGCTAAGATGTTCCACAAAACAGCATGCAACAAAGTGCATAAAATCTAACCATCATAAGGACTAACAAGCAAAAAAACAGAAAATGAGACTTAAATTAAAAGCTTTTACCTTGATTTTACCGAAATAGATCCTCTGCAAACACGTTGAATCCTCAGCCGTTGTGCTTCTGCGACGTGGGGGAGGGGCAATTGTCGCCCAGGGCGCATGCGTAACAGCATGTCTTGGACATTTTGAGTAATTTTACTTAAATTTCATTAGTTATGGGAAATATCTGTTCTAATATTTCAGCAACAATGAAAAAAATTTAGTAAACTCAACATTTTGGTTAAAATAGAGTAAACTTACTAGTGTTTTTACAGCAAGGAATACTATTTGTTTTTTTTTTTTTTCTTGTGTTCCTATGGTGTGCTGTTGGTATAAAATTATAAATGCATTGATGTACATGGACCTCTCTGTGACATTGTATAAATTTATTCAAATACTTAAATCACAATTACAAGAGTAGCCTTTTGTATGCATACACTTCATTTAATAATGTTTTAAATGGGCTTGCATTTATGCATTTATCATATGTTTTATTACTTTCTGTTGCAAGCATGAAGTACACTTAAAAATTACTCCAAAATTTAACTTAAAGCAGACTAACAAGTTATTTAATAATGTACTTTAAAAGTATACTTTCAATGCATTGTTACATTTCAGCACACAGTTAAAAATAATACTAAAATATATTTAAATAAAGCGCAAATAAATACACTTTTAAAAACAAACAAAACTACATTTCAAGTATATTTTTAGAAAATATACTAAATTACAATTATTTTAAAGTGTCTTAAAAGTTGTATTGTGAAAATAGGTAAAAGCATGGTGGTAATACACTTTTTATATATTTAAAGTTAGTACAATTTTTGGTTAGTATATTTGCAATGTACTATTGAAACAGGAAATATATTACAAATACAATAAAGTATACTTTTTTTCACTAGGGATATTTCAACAAAATGTTTAAAAGTCATGGTTGTAAAAATAATGTTGATTTGACGTACAACTAAAACATTTATTTTTATTTCTATGTTGAATCCATAGTGAGTTAACAACACCATTTCAACCATTTGGTATTCAACGTTGTTTTGACGTTGAATGAATGTTTTTTCATAAACTGACATTATTTCAACCACATTTAAACGTTTAAGGTCGGTCGAATGCCAGCTGGGGAGGCTCTAACTTAATATGAAATGTATAAAACTTCTGACACATCTAGAAGTTTCTTTCTGGATTGTAAATAACATTTCTTTCATGCATGTGAAACATTTTTAATGTGGGTCAGCTGTTTTCATGAAACTGCATGAACTAGCGTTTTCTGACTGAGAAAAGACGTTTTAGAGCGTTTCCAAGCATGCCTTGGTTTCATGAGCTGACATGCCTAAAATCACTATTGGCGTTCCTAGAAGGCCCAGACTAAGCGTTTTATGAACTGAGGCTCTAACTTAATATGAAATGTATAAAACTTCTGACACATCTAGAAGCTTCTTTCTGGATTGTAAATAACATTTCTTTCATGCATGTGAAACATTTTTAATGTGGGTCAGCTTTTTTCATGAAACTGCATGAACTAGCGTTTTCTGACTGAGAAAAGACGTTTTAGAGCGTTTCCAAGCATGCCTTGGTTTCATGAGCTAGGATGCCTAAAATCAGGATTGGCGTTCCTAGAAGGCTCTAACTAAGCGTTTTATGAACTGACTGAGAAAAGACGTTTTAGAGCGTTTCCAAGCATTCCTTGGTTTCATGAGCTGAGTTGCCTAAAATCAGGATTGGCGTTCCTAGAAGGCTCTAACTAAGCGTTTTATGAACTGAGGCTCTAACTAAATTTCATATGCAATAAACTTCTAACACATCAAGAATTGTCTTTCTGCATTGTAAATAACATTCCGTTCATGCATCTGAAACATTTTTAATGTGGGTCAACTTTATTCATGAAACTTCATGAACTTTCGTTTTCTCACTGAGAAAAAGACGTTTTAGAGCGTTTCCAAGCATGCCTTGGTTTCATGAGCTAGGATGCCTAAAATCACTATTGGCGTCCTAGAAGGCCCAGACTAAGCGTTTTATGAACTGAGGCTCTAACTTAATATGAAATGTATAAAACTTCTGGACACATCTTGTAGCTTTTCTGGATTGTAAATAACATTTCTTTCATGCATGTGAAACATTTTTAATGTGGGTCAGCTTTTCATGAAACTGCATGAACTAGCTTCTTGGACTGAGAAAGACGTTTCTTAGAGCGTTTCCAAGCATGCCTTGTCATATGAGCTAGATGCCTAAATCAGGATTGGCGCTCAGAAGGCTCTAACTAAGCCGCTTTATGAACTGACTGGAGAAAAGACGTTTCTAGAGCTGCTCTTAAGCATGCTTCCTGCTCTCATGAGAGCTGAGTTGCCTAAAATCAGGATCATGCTCCTAGAAGGCCCAGACTAGGCGTTTTATGAACTGAGGCTGTAACTAAATTTCATATGCAATAAACTTCTAACACATTAAGAATTGTCCTTCTGCATTGTAAATAACATTCCGTTCATGCATCTGAAACATTTTTAATGTGGGTCAACTTTATTCATGAAACTTCATGAACTTTCGTTCTCTCACTGAGAAAAGACGTTTTAGAGCGTTTGCAAGCATTCCTTGGTTTCATGAGCTGACATGCCTAAAATCACTTATTACTCCTAGAAGGCCTAGACTAAGCGCTTTTATGAACTGAGGCTCTAACTTAATATGAAATGTATAAAACTTCTGGATTACATCTAGAAGCTTCTTTCTGGATTGTAAATACATTTCTTTCATGCATGTAGCCATTTTTAAATGGGTCAGCTTTTTTCATGAAACTGCATGAACTAGCTGCTGACTGAGAAAAGACGTGCTTTAGATGCTTTCCAAGCATGCCTTTGGTTTCTATGAGCTAGGGATGCCTAAATCAGGATTTCATGCCTCCTAGAAGCTAGTTCTAACTAAGCGTTTTATGAACTGGACTGAGAAAAGACGTTTTAGGAGCGTTTCCAAGCATGCCTTGGTTTCATGAGCTGAGTTGCCTAGTAAAATCAGGATTGGCGTTCCTAGAAGGCTCTTAACTAAGGTTTTATGAACTGAGGCTGTAACTAAATTTCATATGCAATAACCTTCTAACACATCAAGAATTGTCTTTCTGCATTGTAAATAACCTTCCGTTCATGCATCTGAAACATTTTAAATGTGGGTCAACTTTATTCATGAAACTTCATGAACTTTCGTTTTCTGACTGAGAAAAGACGTTTTAGAGCGTTTCCAAGCATGCCTTGGTTTCATGAGCTGACATGCCTAAAAACATTTTTGGCGATCCTAGAAGGCCCAGACTAAGCGCTTTATGAACTGAGTCTCTAACTAAATTTCATATGCAATAAACTTCTAACACATCAAGAATTGTCTTTCTGCATGGTAAATAACATTTCTTTCATGCATGTGGAAACATTTTTAATGTGGGTCAGTTTCATGAAACTGTATCGAACTAAGGTTTTTCTCACTGAGAAAACACGCTTTTAGAGCGTTTCCAAGCATGTCTTGGTTTCATGAGCTGAGTTGCCTAAAATCAGGATTGGCGTTCCTAGAAGGCTCTAACTAAGCGTTTTATGAACTGAGGCTGTAACTAAATTTCATATGCAACAAACTTCTAACACATCAAGAATTGTCTTTCTGCATTGTAAATAACATTCCGTTCATGCATCTGAAACATTTTTAATGTGGGTCAACTTTATTCATGAAACTTCATGAACTTTCGTTTTCTCACTGAGAAAAGACGTTTTAGAGCGTTTCCAAGCATGTCTTGGTTTCATGAGCTGAGTTGCCTAAAATCAGGATTGGGGTTCCTAGAACGCCCAGACTAAGCGTTTTATGAACTGAGTCTCTAACTAAATTTCATATGCAATAAACTTCTAACACATCAAGAATTGTCTTTCTGCATTGTAAATAACATTCCGTTCATGCATCTGAAACATTTTTAATGTGGGTCAACTTCATTCATGAAACTTCATGAACTTTCGTTTTCTCACTGAGAAAAGACGTTTTAGAGCGTTTCCAAGCATGCCTTGGTTTCATGAGCTAGGATGCCTAAAATCACTATTGGCGTTCCTAGAAGGCTCTAGCTAAGCGTTTTATGAACTGAGGATCTAACTTAATGTGAAATGTATAAAACTTCTGACACATCTAGAAGTTTCTTTCTGGATTGTAAATATCATTTGTTTCATGCATGTGAAACTTTTTTAATGTGGGTCAGCTTTTTTCATGAAACTGCATGAACTAGCGTTTTCTGACTGAGAAAAGACGTTTTAGAGCGTTTCCAAGCATTCCTTGGTTTGATGAGCTGACATGCCTAAAAACATTTTTGGCGATCCTAGAAGGCCCAGACTAAGCGTTTTATGAACTGAGTCTCTAACTAAATTTCATATGCAATAAACTTCTAACACATCAAGAATTGTCTTTCTGCATTGTAAATAACATTTCTTTCATGCATCTGAAACATTTTTAATATGGGTCAGCTTTTTTCATGAAACTGCATGAACTAGCGTTTTCTCACTGAGAAAAGACGTTTTAGAGCGTTTCCAAGCATGTCTTGGTTTCATGAGCTGAGTTGCCTAAAATCAGGATTGGGGTTCCTAGAAGGCTCTAACTAAGCGTTTTATGAACTGAGGCTGTAACTAAATTTCATATGCAATAAACTTCTAACACATCAAGAATTGTCTTTCTGCATTGTAAATAACATTCCGTTCATGCATCTGAAACATTTTTAATGTGGGTCAACTTTATTCATGAAACTTCATGAACTTTCGTTTTCTCACTGAGAAAAGACGTTTTAGAGCGTTTCCAAGCATGCCTTGGTTTCATGAGCTAGGATGCCTAAAATCACTATTGGCGTTCCTAGAAGGCTCTAGCTAAGCGTTTTATGAACTGAGGCTCTAACTTAATATGAAATGTATAAAACTTCTGACACATCTAGAAGTTTCTTTCTGGATTGTAAATAACATTTCTTTCATGCATGTAAAACATTTTTAATGTGGGTCAGCTGTTTTCATGAAACTGCATGAACTAGCGTTTTCTGACTGATGTAGCATCTGGACCAATCAGACATACAGTTATTTGTTACATTTAACAAATAATCTTTAAAACCAACAACCCAGCTATATGCTGGAGTTTTGAAGACAACCCCCCCAAAGCAACGAACACCCCAAAAGGGCTTAGTTGCCACAGTGACTATCTGATAAGAGGTTTTATTGCTTCAAGGAATGCACATCTGCCCATGCTACATTTGCCATAGGAAAGACACAATGCCTATAGAAATGGACTCTTTCCTATTCATTCACAGACAAACCTTTCTTGGACCTTCCTATCACACATAGCCCAGGTTATTGTGTACAGTATTACTGCATTGTATTTTAATTTTGTCTGTTGTATTCGTATTTGTCTTTCTACTGTTTTATGCATGCGTTATGATAGATGACTAGTTGTATAAAGCACCTATGTCATGTTTGGTCTCTTTTAATTCGTATGTTGATGATCTAAAAGATGGTGTAAATTAGATGTTGATACCTATGCAACATATTAGTGTTTTAAGAAACCTTAGTAGTTTTTGCATCAACACCCAGTCGAATTACATATGCAAAATACCATGCTCACAGACAAAGAGTCGTAAACTTTCCCTCCTAAGGTGAAAGTTTCCATTGGTTCGCGGACCTCCTGGAGGCGCAGCCTCCAGAGAGCTTAAAGGCAAACAGTTGACCGCCTCCCGGCTTCTTCCTTCTTCTCTTCTCTCTTCACTTTCTCCTTCGTCTGCAACATCTTCTGATTGCTGCCCGTGTGGAGGAACCCACGGGGAGCCTGAGCCGGCACAGGGCGTGCCCGGCGGGCCCGACAGGCCCAACATACAGAGCTGTGGCTCTCGACCACAAAGAGCCAGACAGTTCCACTCAAACCTGGAATTCATCTTCATGACTCGCCTCAGCCAGTCAGTGATTCTTGGAGAACCTAAGAAGATGAGCTAGAACCCTTCAGGACTTCCCTAAGCGTGCGCCAGGCCTTGCGGCCTTGTCTTTCCATTCCCCAAAGATCACAGGACTTCAGCTGGGTCCCTCTCAGCTCTTGGTTCTTCTTCACTTTTCACATGGGATGAAACTCCCAGTCACCATCGAGTCAGAACATCTTTGGAGTTCATCACTCTTCGGACCCAGAAGAACGTGATCACGATTCCAAAACCACCACTGCTCCAACCATCAAGACCTTCACCAGAGACTGCATTTGGACACTTGTTCAACGACCAAGGCAATGCAAGTATCGTACATTTAACTAAACAAACAGAGGTTTAGTATAAGCTGTAGACAGCACTGATGGTTTCACAGCAGGTGGTTAACTGACTCTTTCCATAGCTTCATTCTCTTGTCTCTCTCTAACTGCTTCTCTCTGACCATTCCCCCATGTATGAGTGATTTCATGTTTGTTTGTTTAGATTAGTTATGTGTTAGTCCTTCGTTAATAAACTATTATGCACAAATTACGAGTTTTGATTCTGATTCTGCTTTGCAAATTAATGTCCCTTTACGATTCCGATTCGAGCTACTTGCTCTAATGCAATGGTACTTTAAGAAAGTTATTTTCTGTGGCCAAGAAAATATCATTTCTTAGAGTTGATATAAAGATTATACTGAATGTTCGCTGAGCGAACAGATTAGTTGATGGAAAATTGATTCTGCTACAGTTACTACTGGCAGCTGATATAAGTAATTGTAATTAATCATAATTAATTGTAATTATTTATATACATTTCCCTTTGAGCTAAATTCGCAACATTTATGGTGGAGAATGCGGGCAATCGTTTAAACATTATTTGCAAGCAGAATTCAATATCAAACTTGTGTGTTTGTCTCATAAATTTATTAACGTCTTACACATGCAGCTTCTGATAACATCAGATAGACTATAGCTTGAATGTGCCCTACCACGAGCAGTAGAAACTTGTTCAAAGCTATAACACATCTTTAAATCGTACGATAAGAAACTAACCTGATATTAGCGAAGAAATCCTAATTTCTGTTGTTAGTAGAGCGTAAGCCTTCTCTGACGAAGAAATCTCAGTTTAGCAGCCCGTAATAATGGTACCAGAATGAATTAATCTAAATTTGGGCGAAGAAATCCCCACTTTTAGCTTTAAATGTGGAAGTAAGTCTTCTCTGACGAAGAAATCTCAGATTAGCAGCCCACATAATTTAATAAATTCATCTAAATTTGGGCGAAGAAATCCCCACTTTTAGCTTTAAATGCATAAGTCTTGTCTGACAAGGAAATTTCAGATTAAGCGGCATTAAATAATCTGCATGGTGAAGAAATCCCACTTGCATTGATATTAAAACTGAGTGACGAAGAAATCTTGCTACAGTATTGTTATTGTAATGGTGATTGAGCGATGTTCCTCATTTCTCCGAATTAAGGCCTTCTTGTAACTATCGCATATCATTGTAATCATGAAGATTCTGCAAATGAATAGCGAATTAATGGTGTAATTCTAGCTTAGCTAACTAGGAATTTGCCATTGTCTGTGAAGTGAATGTGCTGTTTCGATTTGTGAATGAAGTTGTATGCGGAAAGTCATAACTGACTGCGTGTAAGTTCCCATGCCTGTTTCACAGCAGCGCAAGCTTGTTTGTTGTTGTGAACATGCATCGGTCTCTTAGCAACGTCTGACCCCGGAAGTTGAGAGCAGCCTCTTCCGGTTCAATCTGATAACAGCATTCATGTCACAGACCCTTGTGTAAACTGAGTAGAACTGAGTTTAGCCAAAGCTAACTCTTTAGCAGCCATACAGGCATGTAAGTTAAGCCCTTTACCTCAACTGTTAGCTGTTAGCATCCGACTAATGCTTAGACATGTGTGAGTGTAAAGTGTAATGTTCAAGCCACTCCTCTCCTCTCTCTTCCCCTTTCTCTTGGTTTCACCTCCCGTTTGTGCTATCGCCTTCGGTTTAGACTCAGTTAGGTTGGCCCTCCTCACATACTTGGGTTTTAACTGTGTTAATTTATTCTGACTTTGGTCTACCTCGCTTGGATTTTATTTAATTTTTTTTACCTTTGTTTAGCTTGAATGTACCCGCTCAGCTAAATTGATTTTAATTAAGTCACCAATTTAATTAAATCAAGTTACTTACTTTTCCTTTAGTTTCCTAAAGCCATTAGGATATTTTCATTTTTCTTTCCTTATTTTAGTTTATCTGACCATCACTGTCTTCCCTCTCGATATAGGATTATAGTAGTTCTAGCAACTGATGTCCCTTAATGAACCGTACAGGTCATTAGTAGACTAATTCCTGTCTCTCCTTACTCCTTAGCAGTCAGGCCTGCTACATGAGCCATAGGCCCTGAGAAGACTAGAAACACATCCTAATGTCTCTGCTTATTTACCTTGAGATGTTTGATGCGTCCCTGCTAGCTTAGCTAACGGTCTCCCTAGATTTATGACCCTACTGCAGCATGCCTTTGAACAAGGAACAACTGCGTAGTCATACCTCCTATCTTAAACTAAATAAGGAAAGCTCTTCCTTCTCCCTCTGTCTCTTTCTGATTTTATTTCAGTTTGTGTATTTGGTACCTTCATAGTGACCAAACCTGTGAACCATCAGTGTTTTGAGTAATAATTTGACTACTGTTAAAGCCTGGTCATTAGCTGACCCCCTGCTTACAGCCCATCAAAGTTACTCAAACCCTCTCTTTGTGCTGACCCGCACAAATCTTAGCACCCCCACCTCACTAGCTGCCCTAACCAGCTATTCACACCTTACACGGCCTAGAGAGCCGTTCCCTATACAGATAGCTAACACCTCTGTATGTACTTGCATCTGCCGTCTGCATTTCTCTCTCGTGTTCCCACAAGTGAACCAGCATGCCTCAGACATCCAGCCCTGCCACCCACCAGGAACACCTGGAGACCCTGCAGAGCACTGTGGTGGACATCCTTCAGCCGAAAGCAGCCAACAACCTGCAATGGCAGAGAAAGGAACAGCGGGACTGCGACACCACCAGGGGACACCTCACACCCAGCCTGGACAACCAGGAGCTGACCAGCATCATTTTCTCCTTGGCCCACACCCTCAAGGACCTCGGACAGGAGGTAAATGAACTGAAACTGCAAGTCACAGAGTTCCAAAGGGAACCAACACCTGCTCAGCAAGAGAAGGAACAGGACAGGCGTGAGGAACCTGACAGAACGGCACAACAGAAGGAAATCACCAGTCTTCAGGAGGCTCTAACAGCTGCCAGACACCGAGAGCAGCTTGAAAAGTCCACCAGACAAGATTTGGAACGAGAACTGTTTCACACAAAGTCGCTGTTAAGAACAGCCTACATGGAACTTAATGAGAGAGACACTAGAGTTAAGGCCTTAGAAGGCCATTTGAATGCAGCCAGAGCTGAAGTCCAAACCCTGACTCAGCAATTCTGCAACATTAAAGAGGAGCTTGACATGGTTCAGAGAGAACTGAAACAGTCTTACAGACTGTGCATGGACTTGAGTAAAAGACCCCCTGCTGCACGTCACACAGCCAGCAGTGAAAACCCCCATGCCCCTGTACACAGATACAGAGGGGGGAGCCAAGACCTTCTGCTTAACACTTCACAAGTCAGTTTCCAGAAAACCTCTGCAGCCGCAGAAGGAACAGAATTCATTCAGACGAACTTTGAAGTGACATGTGAAGTGACACTCAAAGAACTCAATCGAATGGCGAGAAACATCCCTGCATTCACACCAGAAATTGCAGGAGACCATGACGTCCACACCTACCTGAGAGACATTGAATTTTTCCTTCAGTCTTGGAAATGTGTGAACTACCAAGATAGACTTTATCTGCTCTGGATCACCTCTAGCCCAGAGGTACGACGCTTCCTGGCTCGACAGCCAGGACACATCCAATCGGACTACCAGCAGCTAAGACAAGCCATCATTAAGGAATTCTCAGACCCAGAGTCTGAACACGGACTGATCGCTGCCCTGGACATCAAACAGGGCCGGTATGAAACTCCACATGTGTACTACCACAGACTTCGACGAGCTTACTTCGGAGCTCACAATGAACCCGGGATGGAGGAGGACACCAGCTTCAAGAGCCTCTTCCTCCAAAACCTGCATCCTATGGTGAGTCACCATTTAGGCATTCTAGCCTGCCCTCACTCAATGCCTATTCAACAACTGCGTGACCTGACACACAAGGCCTTTAACAAGCACAAGGCCTCCACCAAAGGTGTTTGTAAGAACCCACTGATTCTGGACTGCACAACCCAGAATTCAAAGCAGGCACCAGAAGGCACCCAGCATTGTCACAATGCCGGGCCCCTCTACAGAAAGACACTAGCCAGCAGAGGACATAACCATCGCCATGGCAACAGACCCAGGTTCCAGACCAACCACTGGGAGGAGCCATGGAAAAGGGCATCCTCAGCCTGCGAACACCACGGTATGTCCAGCAGCAGTCAGCCACATCCTCCTTCACACCCTTCACACAGGTGCTAAATGGAGGCTGCACAACAACAGCTGGACACACCCACTGTTGAGTTACAGGAGCTGCTGACACTAGCAAAAGAGCTCCTTGAACAAAACTCCACTGAGAAGTACCAGAAAGGACAAACTTTGACTCCTTGTCAAACATAACACAGCATCAGACTCCTCCAGGGGAGGAGCAGCCCGCAAAACCAGCCGACACCCCAGGAGCAGCCAGACAATGTTGGATAGAGCAACGGGCCCACAGGCCCAACAGCCAAACCTCTGCCAACACAACTCAGGCAAGCTTAAACCAGTGTTGCCACCAAAGCAAAGCAACACTGCCAACATCAGACTTTTAGTGACGTTCAAGCAGAACAGAGGGCTAACAACCACCTGCTGCCCTCCTGCCATCATCACTAGGTCAGTCTGAAACTCTCTTCACACTACCATCTCCATTACGATTCCCTGTGATCCCTGGAATCACCTGCCCTCTCACAAGTGAGAGCTCAACCAGTTGTTCCAAACAACACCTAAAGCAACTATTTGACCCAGGCCAAATCACCTCAGGACGACAGGTGACACTGCCACAACACCTGCTGCACAAGCTCAAGGACCTGCCTACTGCCTACACCATCACAGCACACCACCTGACAGCACCCCAACCACTCCTAGTGGCACCAACAACCAGAGAGCCACCGCTCTCTCCCAGCCATGAGTGACAGGTGCGTGTCTGATTGTTCTGCACCTCGGACATCGCTCGCTGTTGTCTGTGGGCAGACAACAACGTTCGAAAGGGGGGGAATATGTAGCATCTGGACCAATCAGACATACAGTTATTTGTTACATTTAACAAATAATCTTTAAAACCAACAACCCAGCTATATGCTGGAGTTTTGAAGACACCCCCCCCAAAGCAACGAACACCCCAAAAGGGCTTAGTTGCCACAGTGACTATCTGATAAGAGGTTTTATTGCTTCAAGGAATGCACATCTGCCCATGCTACATTTGCCATAGGAAAGACACAATGCCTATAGAAATGGACTCTTTCCTATTCATTCACAGACAAACCTTTCTTGGACCTTCCTATCACACATAGCCCAGGTTATTGTGTACAGTATTACTGCATTGTATTTTAATTTTGTCTGTTGTATTCGTATTTGTCTTTCTACTGTTTTATGCATGCGTTATGATAGATGACTAGTTGTATAAAGCACCTATGTCATGTTTGGTCTCTTTTAATTCGTATGTTGATGATCTAAAAGATGGTGTAAATTAGATGTTGATACCTACGCAACATATTAGTGTTTTAAGAAACCTTAGTAGTTTTTGCATCAACACCCAGTCGAATTACATATGCAAAATACCATGCTCACAGACAAAGAGTCGTAAACTTTCCCTCCTAAGGTGAAAGTTTCCATTGGTTCGCGGACCTCCTGGAGGCGCAGCCTCCAGAGAGCTTAAAGGCAAACGGTTGACCGCCTCCCTGTTCTTCCTTCTTCTTCTCTCTCTTCACTTTCTCCTTCGTCTGCAACATCTTCTGATTGCTGCCCGTGTGGAGGAACCCACGGGGAGCCTGAGCCGGCACAGGGCGTGCCCGGCGGGCCCGACAGGCCCAACATACAGAGCTGTGGCTCTCGACCACAAAAAGCCAGACAGTTCCACTCAAACCTGGAATTCATCTTCATGACTCGCCTCAGCCAGTCAGTGATTCTTGGAGAACCTAAGAAGATGAGCTAGAACCCTTCAGGACTTCCCTAAGCGTGCGCCAGGCCTTGCGGCCTTGTCTTTCCATTCCCCAAAGATCACAGGACTTCAGCTGGGTCCCTCTCAGCTCTTGGTTCTTCTTCACTTTTCACATGGGATGAAACTCCCAGTCACCATCGAGTCAGAACATCTTTGGAGTTCATCACTCTTCGGACCCAGAAGAACGTGATCACGATTCCAAAACCACCACTGCTCCAACCATCAAGACCTTCACCAGAGACTGCATTTGGACACTTGTTCAACGCCCAAGGCAATGCAAGTATCGTACATTTAACTAAACAAACAGAGGTTTAGTATAAGCTGTAGACAGCACTGATGGTTTCACAGCAGGTGGTTAACTGACTCTTTCCATAGCTTCATTCTCTTGTCTCTCTCTAACTGCTTCTCACTGACCATTCCCCCATGTATGAGTGATTTCATGTTTGTTTGTTTAGATTAGTTATGTGTTAGTCCTTCGTTAATAAACTATTATGCACAAATTACGAGTTTTGATTCTGATTCTGCTTTGCAAATTAATGTCCCTTTACGATTCCGATTCGAGCTACTTGCTCTAATGCAATGGTACTTTAAGAAAGTTATTTTCTGTGGCCAAGAAAATATCATTTCTTAGAGTTGATATAAAGATTATACTGAATGTTCGCTGAGCGAACAGATTAGTTGATGGAAAATTGATTCTGCTACAGTTACTACTGGCAGCTGATATAAGTAATTGTAATTAATCATAATTAATTGTAATTATTTATATACATTTCCCTTTGAGCTAAATTCGCAACACTGAGAAAAGACGTTTTAGAGCGTTTCCAAGCATTTCTTGGTTTGATGAGCTGACATGCCTAAAAACATTTTTGGCGATCCTAGAAGGCCCAGACTAAGCGTTTTATGAACTAAGGCTCTAACTTAATATGAAATGTATAAAACGTCTGACACATCTAGAAGTTTCTTTCTGGATTGTAAATAACATTTCTTTCATGCATGTGAAACATTTTTAATGTGGGTCAGCTTTTTTCATGAAACTGCATGAACTAGCCTTTTCTGACTGAGAAAAGACGTTTTAGAGCGTTTCCAAGCATTCCTTGGTTTCATGAGCTGACATGCCTAAAAAACATTTTTGGCGATCCTAGAAGGCCCAGACTAAGCGTTATATGAACTGAGTGTCTAACTAAATTTCATATGCAATAAACTTCTAACACATTAAGAATTGTCTTTCTGCATTGTAAATAACATTTCTTTCATGCATCTGAAACATTTTTAATATGGGTCAGCTTTTTTCATGAAACTGCATGAACTAGCGTTTTCTGACCGAGAAAAGACGTTTTAGAGCGTTTCCAAGCATGCCTTGGTTTCATGAGTTGAGTTGCCTAAAATCAGTATTGGCGTCCTAGAAGGCTCTAACTAAGCGTTTTATGAACTGAGGCTGTAACTAAATTTCATATGCAATAAACTTCTAACACATCAAGAATTGTCTTTCTGCATTGTAAATAACATTCCGTTCATGCATCTGAAACATTTTTAATGTGGGTCAACTTTATTCATGAAACTTCATGAACTTTCGTTTTCTTACTGAGAAAAGACGTTTTAGAGCGTTTCCAAGCATGCCTTGGTTTCATGAGCTGAGTTGCCTAAAATCAGGATTGGCGTTCCTAGAAGGCTCTAGCTAAGCGTTTTATGAACTGATGCTCTAACTTAATATGAAATGTATAAAACTTCTGACACATCTAGAAGTTTCTTTCTGGATTGTAAATAACATTTCTTTCATGCATGTGAAACATTTTTAATGTGGGTCAGCTTTTTTCATGAAACTGTATGAACTAGCGTTTTCTGACTGAGAAAAGACGTTTTAGAGCGTTTCCAAGCATGCCTTGGTTTCATGAGCTGAGTTGCCTAAAAACATTTTTGGCAATCCTAGAAGGCCCTAACTAAGCGTTTTATGCATTGAGGCTCTAACTAAATTTCATATGCAAAAAATTTCTAACACATCAAGAAGTGTCTTTCTGCATTGTAAATAATATTTCTTTCATGCATGTGAAACATTTTTAATATGTCTCAGCTTTTTTCATGAAACTGCATGAACTAGCGTTTTCTGACTGAGAAAAGACGTTTTAGAGCGTTTCTAAGCATGCCTTGGTTTCATGAGCTGAGTTCCCTAAAATCAGTATTGGCGTTCCTAGAAGGCTCTAGCTAAGCGCTTTATGAACTGAGGCTCTAACTTAATATGAAATGTATAAAACTTCTGACACATCTAGAAGTTTCTTTCTGGATTGTAAATAACATTTCTTTCATGCATGTGAAACATTTTTAATGTAGGTCAGCTTTTTTCATGAAACTGCATGAACTAGCGTTTTCTGACTGAGAAAAGACGTTTTAGAGCGTTTCCAAGCATTTCTTGGTTTGATGAGCTGACATGCCTAAAAACATTTTTGGCGATCCTAGAAGGCCCAGACTAAGCGTTTTATGAACTGAGTCTCTAACTAAATTTCATATGCAATAAACTTCTAAGACATTAAGAATTGTCTTTCTGCATTGTAAATAACATTTCTTTCATGCATCTGAAACATTTTTAATATGGGTCAGCTTTTTTCATGAAACTGCATGAACTAGCGTTTTCTCACTGAGAAAAGACGTTTTAGAGCGTTTCCAAGCATGCCTTGGTTTCATGAGCTGAGTTGCCTAAAATCAGGATTGGCGTTCCTAGAAGGCTCTANACTGAGAAAAGACGTTTTAGAGCGTTTCCAAGCATTCCTTGGTTTCATGAGCTGACATGCCTAAAAACATTTTTGGCGATCCTAGAAGGCCCAGACTAAGCGTTTTATGAACTGAGTATCTAACTAAATTTCATATGCAATAAACTTCTAACACATTAAGAATTGTCTTTCTGCATTGTAAATAACATTTCTTTCATGCATCTGAAACACTTTTAAGATGGGTCAGCTTTTTTCATGAAACTGCATGAACTAGCGTTTTCTCACTGAGAAAAGACGTTTTAGAGCGTTTCCAAGCATGCCTTGGTTTCATGAGCTGAGTTGCCTAAAATCAGGATTGGCGTTCCTAGAAGGCTCTAACTAAGCGTTTTATGAACTGAGGCTGTAACTAAATTTCTTATGCAATAAACTTCTAACACATCAAGAATTGTCTTTCTGCATTGTAAATAACATTGCTTTCATGCATGTGAAACATTTTTAATGTGGGTGAGCTTTTTTCATGAAACTTCATGAACTTTCGTTTTCTAACTGAGAAAAGACGTTTTAGAGCGTTTCCAAGCATGCCTTGGTTTCATGAGCTAGGATGCCTAAAATCAGGATTGGCGTTCCTAGAAGGCTCTAGCTTAGCGTTATATGAACTGAGGCTCTAACTTAATATGAATTGTATAAAACTTCTGATACATCTAGAAGTTTCTTTCTGGATTGTAAATAACATTTCTTTCATGCATGTGAAAGATTTTTAATGTGGGTCAGCTTTTTTCATGAAACTGCATGAACTAGCGTTTTCTGACTGAGAAAAGACGTTTTAGAGCGTTTCCAAGCATTCCTTGGTTCCATGAGCTGACATGCCTAAAAACATTTTTGGCGATCCTAGAAGGCCCAGACTAAGCGTTTTATGAAGTGAGTCTCTAACTAAATTTCATATGCAATAAACTTCTAAAACATTAAAATTGTCTTTCTGCGTAGTAAATAACATTTCTTTCATGCATCTGAAACATTTTTAATATGGGTCAGCTTTTTTCTTGAAACTTCGTGAACTTTCGTTTTCTGACTGAGAAAAGACGTTTTAGAGCGTTTCCAAGCATGCCTTGGTTTCATGAGCTGACTTACCTAAAATCAGTATTGACGTTCCTAGAAGGCTCTAACTAAGCGTTTTATAAACTGAGGCTGTAACTAAATTTGATATGCAATAAGCTTCTGACATATTAAGAATTGTCTTTCTGTATTGTAAATAACAATCCGTTCATGCATCTGAAATATTTTTAATGTGGGTCAACTTTATTCATGAAATTCATGAACTTTCGTTTTCTGACTGAGAAAAGACGTTTTAGAGCGTTTCCAAGCATGCCTTGGTTTCATGAGCTGACTTGCCTAAAATTAGTATTGGCGTTCCTAGAAGGCTCTAGCTAAGCGTTTTATGAACTGAGGCTCTAACTTAATATGAAATGTATAAAACTTCTGACACATCTAGAAGTTTCTTTCTTGACTGTAAATAACATTTCTTTCATGCATGTGAAACATTTTTAATGTGGGTCAGCTTTTTTCATGAAACTGCATGAACTAGCGCTTTCTGACTGAGAAAAGACGTTTTAGAGCGTTTCCAAGCATGCCTTGGTTTCATGAGCTGAGTTACCTAAAATCAGTATTGGCGTTCCTAGAAGGCTCTAACTAAGCGTTTTATGAACTGAGGCTGTAACTAAATTTGATATGCAATAAACTTCTAACACATTAAGAATTGTCTTTCTGCATTGTAAATAACATTCCGTTCATACATCTGAAACATTTTTAATATGGGTCAGCTTTTTTCATGAAACTGCATGAACTAGCGTTTTCTGACTGAGAAAAGACGTTTTAGAGCGTTTCCAAGCATGCCTTGGTTTCATGAGCTAGGATGCCTAAAATCACTATTGGCGTTCCTAGAAGGCTGTAGCTAAGCGTTTTATGAACTAAGGCTCTAACTTAATATGAAATGTATAAAACGTCTGACACATCTAGAAGTTTCTTTCTGGATTGTAAATAACATTTCTTTCATGCATGTGAAACATTTTTAATGTGGGTCAGCTTTTTTCATGAAACTGCATGAACTAGCGTTTTCTGACTGGGAAAAGACGTTTTAGAGCGTTTCCAAGCATTCCTAGGTTTCATGAGCTGACATGCCTAAAAACATTTTTGGCGATCCTAGAAGGCCAAGACTAAGCGTTTAATGAACTGAGTCTCTAACTAAATTTCACATGCAATAAACTTCTAACACATTAAAAATTGTCTTTCTGCGTTGCAAACAACATTTCTTTCATGCATCTGAAACATTTTTAATATAGGTCAGCTTTTTTCATGAAACTGCACGAACTAGCGTTTTCTGACTGAGAAAAGACGTTTTAGAGCGTTTCCAAGCATGCCTTGGTTTCATGAGCTGAGTTCCCTAAAATCAGTATTGGCGTTCCTAGAAGGCTCTAACTAAGCGTTTTATGAACTGAGGCTGTAACTAAATTTCATATGCAATACACTTCTAACACATTAAGAATTGTCTTTCTGCATTGTAAATAACATTCCGTTCATGCATCTGAAACATTTTTAATGTGGGACAACTTTATTCATGAAACTTCATGAACTTTCGTTTTCTCACTGAGAAGAGACATTTTAGAGCGTTTCCAAGCATGCCTTGGTTTCATGAGCTAGGATGCCTAAAATCACTATTGGCGTTCCTAGAAGGCTCTAGCTAAGCGTTTTATGAACTGAGGCTCTAACTTAATATGAAATGTATAAAACTTCTGACAAATATAGAAGTTTCTTTCTGGATTGTAAATAACATTTCTTTCATGCATGTCAAACATTTTTAATGTGGGTCAGCTTTTTTCATGAAACTGCATGAACTAGCGTTTTCTGACTGAGAAAAGACGTTTTAGAGCGTTTCCAAGCATGTCTTGGTTTCATGAGCTGACATGCCTAAAAACATTTTTTGGCGATCCTAGAAGGCCCAGACTAAGCGTTTTATGAACTGAGTCTCTAACTAAATTTCATATGCAATAAACTTCTAACACATTAAAAATTGTCTTTCTGCGTTGCAAATAATATTTCTTTCATGCATCTGAAACATTTTTAATATGGGTCAGCTTTTTTCATGAAACTGCATGAACTAGAGTTTTCTGACTGAGAAAAGACGTTTTAGAGCGTTTCCAAGCATGCCTTGGTTTCATGAGCTGACTTACCTAAAATCAGTATTGGCGTTCCTAAAAGGCTCTAACTAAGCGTTTTATAAACTGAGGCTGTAACTAAATTTGTTATGCAATAAGCTTCTGACACATTAAGAATTGTCTTTCTGCATTGTAAATAACATTCCGTTCATGCATCTGAAACATTTTCAATGTGGGTCAACTTTATTCATGAAACTTCACGAACTTTCGTTTTCTGAATGAGAAAAGACGTTTTAGAGCGTTTCCAAGCATGCCTTGGTTTCATGAGCTAGGATGCCTAAAAACATTTTTGGCGATCCTAGAAGGCCCAGACTAAGCGTTTTATGAACTGAGTCTCTAATAAATTTCATATGCAATAAACTTCTAAAACAATAAGAATTGTCTTTCTGCTTTGTAAATAACATTTCTTTCATACATCTGAAACATTTTTAATATGGGTCAGCTTTTTTCATGAAACTGCATGAACTAGCGTTTTCTGACTGAGAAAAGACGTTTTAGACTTTTTCCAAGCATGCCTTGGTTTCATGAGCTGAGTTCCCTAAAATCAGTATTGGCGTTCCTAGAAGGCTCTAACTAAGCGTTTTATGAACTGAGGCTGTAACTAAATTTCATATGCAATAAGCTTCTGACACATCTAGAAGTTTCTTTCTGGACTGTAAATAACATTTCTTTCATGCATGTGAAACATTTTTAATGTGGGTCAGCTTTTTTCATGAAACTGCATGAACTAGCGTTTTCTGACTGGGAAAAGACGTTTTAGAGCGTTTCCAAGCATTCCTTGGTTTCATGAGCTGACATGCCTAAAAACATTTTTGGCGATCCTAGAAGGCCAAGACTAAGCGTTTTATGAACTGAGTATCTAACTAAATTTCATATGCAATAAACTTCTAACACATTAAAAATTGTCTTTCTGCGTTGTAAATAACATTTCTTTCATGCATCTGAAACATTTTTAATATAGGTCAGCTTTTTTATGAAACTGTATGAACTAGCGTCTTCTGACTGAGAAAAGACGTTTTAGAGCGTTTCCAAGCATGCCTTGGTTTCATGAGCTAAGTTGCCTAAAATCAGGATTGGCGTTCCTAGAAGGCTCTAACTAAGAGTTTTATGAACTGAGGCTGTAACTAAATTTCATATGCAATAAACTTCTAACACATTAAGAATTGTCTTTCTGCATTGTAAATAACATTGCTTTCATGCATCTGAAATTTATTTTAATGAGTTAACTTTTTTCATGAAACTGCATGAACTAGCGTCTTCTGACTGAGAAAAGACGTTTTAGAGCGTTTCCAGGCATGCCTTGGTTTTATGAGCTGAGATGCCTAAAAACATTTTTGGCGATCCTAGAAGGCCCTAACTAAGCATTTTATGAACTGAGGCTCTAACTAAATTTCATATTCAAAAAAAATCTAACACATCAAGAAGTGTCTTTCTGCATTGTAAATAACATTTCTTTCATGCATGTGAAACATTTTTAATATGGTTCAGCTTTTTTCATGAAACTGCATGAACTAGCGTTTTCTGACTGAGAAAAGACGTTTTAGAGCGTTTCCAAGCATGCCTTGGTTTCATGAGCTGAGTTCCCTAAAATCAGTATTGGCGTTCCTAGAAGGCTCTATCTAAGCGTTTTATGAACTGAGGCTGTAACTAAATTTCATATGTAATAAACTTCTAACACATCAAGAATTGTCTTTCTGCATTGTAAATAACATTCCGTTCATGCATCTGAAACATTTTTAATGTGGGACAACTTTATTCATGAAACTTCATGAACTTTCGTTTTCTCACTGAGAAGAGACATTTTAGAGCGTTTCCAAGCATGCCTTGGTTTCATGAGCTAGTTGCCTAAAAACATTTTTGGCGTCCTAGAAGGCCCTAACTAAGCGTTTTATGCTTGAGGCTCTAACTAAATTTCAATGCAAAAACTTCTAACACATCAAGAAGTTCTTTCTGCATTGTAAATAACATTTCTTTCATGCATGTGAACTTTTTAGTGTGGGTCAGATTTTTCATGAAACTGCATGAAGTTTTCTGACAGAGAAAAGACGTTTTAGAGCGTTTCCAAGCATGCCTTGCTTTCAAGAGCTAGGATGCCTAAAATCACTATTGGCGTTCCTAGAAGGCTCTAGCTAAGCGTTTTATGAACTGAGGCTCGAACTTAATATGAAATGTATAAAACTTCTGACACATCTAGAAGTTTCTTTCTGATTGTAAATAACATTTCTTTCATGCATGTGAAAGATTTTTAATGTGGGTCAGCTTTTTTCATGAAACTGCATGAACTAGCGTTTTCTCACTGAGAAAACACGTTTTAGAGCGTTTCCAAGCATGTCTTGGTTTCATGAGCTGACATGCCTAAAAACATTTTTGGCGATCCTAGAAGGCCTAGACTAAGCATTTTATAAACTGAGTCTCTAACTAAATTTCATATGCAATAAATTTCTAACACATTAAGAATTGTCTTTCTGCATTGTAAATAACATTTCTTTCATGCATCTGAAAAATTTTTAATATGGGTCAGCTTTTTCCATGAAACTGCATGTACTAGCGTTTTCTGACCGAGAAAAGACGTTTTAGAGCGTTTCCAAGCATGCCTTGGTTTCATGAGCTGAGTTGCCTAAAATCAGGATTACGCTCCTAGAAGGCTCTAACTAGCGTTTTATGAACTGAGGCTCTTAACTTAATATGAAATGTATAAACTTCTGGACAATATCTAGAAGTTTTCTGATTGTGGGCCAACATTTCTTTCATGCATGTGGAACATTTTTAATGTGGGTCAGCTTTTTTCATGAAACTGCATGAACTAGCGTTTTCTGACTGAGAAAAGACGTTTTAGAGCGTTTCCAAGCATTCCTTGGTTTGATGAGCTGACATGCCTAAAAAACATTTTTGGCGATCCTAGAAGGCCCAGACTAAGCTTTTTATGAACTGAGTCTCTAACTAAATTTCATATGCAATAAACTTCTAACACATTAAGAATTGTCTTTCTGCATTGTAAATAACATTTCTTTCATGCATCTGAAACACTTTTAATATGGGTCAGCTTTTTTCATGAAACTGCATGAACTAGCGTTTTCTGACTGAGAAAAGACGTTTTAGAGCGTTTCCAAGCATGCCTTGGTTTCATGAGCTGAGTTGCATAAAATCAGGATTGGCGTTCCTAGAAGGCTCTAACTAAGCGTTTTATGAACTGAGGCTGTAACTAAATTTCATATGCAATAAACTTCTAACACATCAAGAATTGTCTTTACGAATTGTAAATAACATTCCGTTCATGCATCTGAAACATTTTTAATGTGGGTCAACTTTATTCATGAAACTTCATGAACTTACGTTTTCTTACTGAGAAAAGACGTTTTAGAGCGTTTCCAAACATGCCTTGGTTTCATGAGCTAGGATGCCTAAAATCACTATTGGCGTTCCTAGAAGGCTCTAGCTAAGCTTTTTATGAACTGAGTCTCTAACTTAATATGAAATGTATAAAACTTCTGACACATCTAGAAGTTTCTTTCTGGATTGTAAATAACATTTCTTTCATGCATGTGAAACATTTTTAATGTGGGTCAGCTTTTTTCATGAAACTGTATGAACTAGCGCTTTCTCACTGAGAAAAGACGTTTTAGAGCGTTTCCAAGCATGTCTTGGTTTCATGAGCTGAGTTGCCTAAAATCAGGATTGGCGTTCCTAGAAGGCTCTAACTAAGCGTTTTATGAACTGAGGCTGTAACTAAATTTCATATGTAATAAACTTCTAACACATCAAGAATTGTCTTTCTGAATTGTAAATAACATTCCGTTCATGCATCTGAAACATTTTTAATGTGGGTCAACTTTATTCATGAAACTTCATGAACTTTCGTTTTCTTACTGAGAAAAGACGTTTTAGAGCGTTTCCAAGCATGCCTTGGTTTCATGAGCTGGATGCCTAAAATCACTATTGGCGTTCCTAGAAGGCTCTAGCTAAGCGTTTTATGAACTGAGGCTCTAACTTAATATGAAATGTATAAAACTTCTGATACATCTAGAAGTTTCTTTCTGATTGTAAATAACATTTCTTTCATGCATGTGAAAGATTTTTAATGTGGGTCAGCTTTATTCATGAAACTGCATGAAATAGCGTTTTCTGACTGAGAAAGACGCTTTTAGAGCTGCTTTCCACATGCCTTGGTTTCGAGCTGAGTTGCCTAAAATCAGGATTGCATGCTCCTGCCAAGGCTCTAACCAAGCGTTTTATGAACTGAGGCTGTAACTTAAATTTATATGCAATAAACTTCTAACACATCAAGAATTGTCTTTCTGCATTGTAAATTACATTCCGTTCATGCATCTGAAACATTTTTAATGTGGGTCAGCTTTTTTCATGAAACTGCATGAACTAGCGTTTTCTCACTGAGAAAAGACGTTTTAGAGCGTTTCCAAGCATGTCTTGGTTTCATGAGCTAGGATGCCTAAAATCACTATTGGCGTTCCTAGAAGGCTCTAGCTAAGCGTTTTATGAACTGAGTCTCTAACTACATTTCATATGCAATAAACTTCTAACACATTAAGAATTGTCTTTCTGCATTGTAAATAACATTTCTTTCATGCATCTGAAACATTTTTAATATGGGTCAGCTTTTTTCATGAAAGTGCATGAACTAGCGTTTTCTCACTGAGAAAAGACGTTTTAGAGCGTTTCCAAGCATGTCTTGGTTTCATGAGCTGACATGCCTAAAAACATTTTTGGCGATCCTAGAACGCCCAGACTAAGCGTTTTATGAACTGAGTCTCTAACTAAATTTCATATGTAATAAACTTCTAACACATTAAGAATTGTCTTTCTGCATTGTAAATAACATTCCGTTCATGCATCTGAAACATTTTTAATGTGGGTCAACTTTATTCATGAAACTTCATGAACTTTCGCTTTCTCACTGAGTAAAGACGTTTTAGAGCGTTTCCAAGCATGCCTTGGTTTCATGAGCTAGGATGCCTAAAATCAATATTGGCGTTCCTAGAAGGCTCTAGCTAAGCGTTTTATGAACTCAGGCTCTAACTTAATATGAAATGTATAAAACTTCTGACACATCTAGAAGTTTCTTTCTGGATTGTAAATAACATTTCTTTCATGCATGTGAAAGATTTTTAATGTGGGGCAGCTTTTTTCATGAAACTGCATGAACTAGCGTTTTCTGACTGAGAAAAGACGTTTTAGAGCGTTTCCAAGCATTCCTTGGTTTCATGAGCTGACATGCCTAAAATCAGTATTGGCGTTCCTAGAAGGCTCTAACTAAGCGTTTTATGAACTGAGGCTCTACCTAAATTTCATATGCAATAAACTTCTAACACATTAAAAATTGTCTTTCTGCGTTGTAAATAACATTTCTTTCATGCATCTGAAACATTTTTAATGTGGGTCAGCTTTTTCATGAAACTGCATGAACTAGCGTTTTCTGACTGAGAAAAGACGTTTTAGAGCGTTTCCAAGCATTCCTTGGTTTGATGAGCTGACATGCCTAAAAACATTTTTGGCGATCATAGAAGGCCCAGACTAAGCGTTTTATGAACTGAGTCTCTAACTAAATTTCATATGCAATAAACCTCTAACACATTAAGAATTGTCTTTCTGCATTGTAAATAACATTTCTTTCATGCATCTGAAACATTTTTAATATGGGTCAGCTTTTTTCATGAAACTGCATGAACTAGCGTTCCCCTTCGGGAACTCGAGCTGCGTCGAAAACGCTATGGGAACGCCTCCAGCGTGACCGCGCTCTGAACACGTGTGAAATCAGACCAATGGAAGAGCGAGACGTCACAGGCGGGTGACGTCACAGACCAGGAAGCATAAAAGCACGTGCGCCAGAACGAACGACAGCTTCTGTCTTTCAGCAGCGCTCTATGTGTGTCTCTGTTTTTGTGCTTTTGGTTGCTAGTTTGCACCACTTTCTTTTTGCACGAAAATGTCAAAAAAACTTAGTAAAACTAAGCATTTAGACGAGCCATGTTTTAGAGCGTGTGTTCCTCCCTGCCCTCGTTTCATCACGGGTAGGGATACACACGGTCTATGCGTGGTTTGTCTGGGAGCGGAGCATGCGGCAACAGCCCTCGAGGGGGCTGATTGCCCACATTGATTGCCCGCTCCCGGAAGGCTCCCGGAAGGCTCTCTTCCAGCTGGAAGCCTTCAGCAGTGTTCCCCGCGGATCTGGTCCCGCTTCCGCCGAGGCGGGGCGGCGGCTGCATTCGTGGGGTTCGCAGCTGGATCTAGCGGAGGGTATGGAGACGGGTAACCCCCTATCTCCTGCCTCACCCGCTAGATCCCCAGCCCGTCCTCTGGGTGCGGAAGCCCGCGCTGCGGATTCTTCCCCCCGGGGGACGGGCTCGACGCTCCCCATATCTTCCTCTGAGGAGGTTGATGTGGAGAGTGTCGAAGATGTACAAGCACCTGTGTTTCCCCAATATGAGGAGCTGCTGGAGGTGGTGACTCGTGCGGTGGCCAAGCTCAATATCGATTGGCCCCCCGAGTCAGTGGTTGAGCCGCAGAGAAGCAAATTAGACGAGAGGTTTCTGCGGTCTCGCCCACCTTCAGCACGCCGGAGCCTTCCGTTTTTTCCCGATCTCCACACTGAGGTGTCGAGATCGTGGAATAACCCTTTCTCGTCCCGCTTGTTCATTCCCGCCTCCTATAACTACGGTCATGTGGGCGGGTTGGATGAGCGGGGGTACAGAGCGATGCCCCGGGTGGAACAGGCGCTTGCCAGCTATCTGTCCCCCGCCGCGGCATCGTCTCTGAAGGCTCCGGTCTTGCCCTCCAAGCCGCTGCGAGTCACCTCAGCGCTGGTGGGCAAGGGGTACGCGGCCGCGGTCAGGCTGGTGCGTGTCTGCACACCATGTCGGTGTTACAGGCGTACCAGGCAGACCTGCTTAAGGAGTTGGATGAAGGCGCGGAGATCAGGGATTGTGATATCTCTGAGCTCCGGAGGACCGCTGATTTGTCTCTCCGTGCCACTAAGGAGACCGCCCGTGCCATCGGGCGGTCTATGGAGAAAAGGACAGGGTCTTCCTCCTGGACGCCCCGCTTTCGCCTTCTGGCCTGTTCGGCGACGCAGTCAACGCTGTCGTCGACAGGTACCAGGAGGCACGTAAGCATTTAGACGAGCCACGTTTTAGAGCGTGTGTTCCTCCTTGCCCTCGTTTCATTAACAAGCGGCGGTGTTCCAGCGGTTCCTCCCTCGCCACCGTCCAGCTCACGAGGCTGCTGAGCTGGAGCAGCCTCGTCCGCGTACCAGATCCTCTTACCGGGAAACGCAAAAACAGAGCGTCGCCACCCGCACTCCTCCCCATCGAAGGCGGGTGCGCAGACGCTCTAGGTCGGGGGCCCCCGGGACGAAGCCCGATCTGCGGGTCGTGCTTCAGTCTAGGAGGTCCTCGGCCAAGCGGCCCTGATGGTGCGGGGCCGCTGAGGGTAGCCCCATCAGGGGAGTTCCGGGGTGCACCGCATTATTCGGTGTCCGGCTCCCCCCTGTGCCCTCGGGAGGCTGTCTTGCTCACCCTGCCGGTGATTCAGGGCGCAGCAGCCTCCGGCGAGCTTTCCCCTCAGTCTTTTCCGGCCAGAGACGTTCCAGAGCTGGGGGGCTCGCCACCCCTGCGGGGGTCTCAGGGTCCGCTAGATCAGGTGCTTCCTGCCGGGCAACCGTTACAGGACACCGGTCTAGCGACCCGTGTTACACCAGAGGCCAGTCTCGAGAGGCTGGTTCCCTTAGTAGATCATTTGGCAGCGTGGAAACTACTGCCCAATGTGTCTGCTTGGGTCCTGCACACTGTAGAGCGAGGTTATCGCATTCAGTTCGGCGCTCCACCTCCGCCGTTCAACGGGGTCTTTCCCACTTTGGTGGGCCCCGAGCAGGGTCTGGTAATGGAACAGGAAGTAGCTACTCTCCTGAGGAAGGAGGCCATCGAGGTGGTCCCTCCTCAGTCCAGAGAGTCCGGGTTCTACAGCCGGTACTTCATTGTTCCCAAGAAGGATGGGGGCCTGCGTCCTATTTTGGATCTTCGCCTCCTGAACCGCTCAGTCTTGCGGCTGAAGTTCAGGATGCTGACTGTAAGACAGGTCGTGTCTCAAATCAGGTCCGAGGACTGGTTTGTCACGATAGATCTAAAAGACGCGTATTTCCACGTCTCCATCCTTCCTCAACACAGGAAGTTCCTGAGGTTTGCTTTCAGGGGCGAAGCTTACCAATATCGGGTTCTTCCTTTCGGCCTAGCACTCTCCCCCCGCACTTTTACGAAGTGTGTGGATGCAGCTCTGGCTCCCCTGCGACTCCAGGGCATCCGCATACTCAATTACATCGACGACTGGCTTATCCTGGCCCAGTCGGAGATGGTAGCGGTTCGGCATCGAGATGTCGTTCTCGCACACATGAAAGAGCTGGGGTTAAGACTAAACGCCAAGAAAAGTGTGCTTTCTCCAGTACAGAGAACCACTTATCTGGGCGTGGTGTGGGATTCGACCACGATGCAGGCACAGTTGTCTCCTGCTCGGATCGAGTCGATCCTCGCCGCAGTCATGAGAGTGAAGGAAGGCCGGTCACTCACTGTCAAGCAGTTTCAACGACTGCTGGGTCTCATGGCAGCTGCGTCCAACGTGATACCTTTTGGCCTGCTGTACATGAGACCCCTACAGTGGTGGCTCAAGACCAGGGGTTCTCCCCGAGGGGAAACCCGCTTCGCATGATCAAGGTCACGCGGCGATGCCTACGTGCCTTAGACATGTGGAGGAAACCCTGGTTCTTGTCTCAGGGCCCGGTGCTGGGAGCTCCTTGTCGCCGTGTATCACTAGCGACGGACGCGTCCCTCACCGGTTGGGGAGCGGTCATGAGTGGCCACCCTGCCCGCGGTCTGTGGAGCGGTCACCAACTCACCTGGCACATAAATTGCCTGGAGATGCTGGCCGTGTTTCAAGGGCTGAAACACTTTCTCCCGGACCTGAGAGATCGTCACGTGTTGGTCCGCACCGACAACACGGCGGTGGTCTCTTACATCAACCACCAAGGAGGTCTGCGTTCGCGCCCCTTGTACAAGCTGGCGCACCAGATCCTTGTGTGGTCCCAGGGCAAACTCCTCTCGCTGAGAGCAGTTTTTGTGCCCGGGTATCTCAATGTGGGAGCAGACATCCTGTCGAGACAGGGGCATGGTACAGACGTGGCCGAGGCTGCGTCTGTACGCTTTCCCCCCGATCGCTCTGCTCCCGGGAGTTCTAGAGAGAGTGCGCCGGGATGGGGTGTCCCTTCTTCTAGTAGCCCCGTTCTGGCCGGGCCGAGTATGGTTCTCGGACCTGATTTCCCTCCTCGACGGCTCTCCCTGGGAGATTCCCGTCAGGAGGGATCTCCTCTCACAGGCAGGGGGTTCCTTCCTTCACCCCCGGCCGGAGCTGTGGAAGCTTTGGGTGTGGCCTCTGAGGGGGCGCACCTCTTAGCTTCCGGTCTCTCAACCGAGGTTGTTGAGACCCTACTCCAATCTAGAGCTCCCTCCACGAGGAAACTGTATGCCTTGAAGTGGAAACTTTTCACTTCCTGGTGTGGACGCCGCCAGCAGAACCCAGTTAACTGCCCAGTTGGCTCAGTGCTGGAGTTTCTGCAGGACAGGCTGTCTGCAGGGTTATCCCACTCCACCTTGAAGGTTTACGTGGCGGCCATTGCGGCCTACCACGCCCCTCTCGGTGGTCTTTCCGTGGGTAGGAACCCCCTGGTTACACGTTTCCTCCGCGGTGCGCTGAGGCTAAGGCCCCCGGTACGACCTCGTGTCCCTTCCTGGGACCTGTCTGTGGTGCTTGAGGCTCTCTGTCTTCCTCCCTTCCTCTGCACCACGGCCTGTCGTACTCCAGGCCTTCTGCCCTCCTCCCTTTCGGGAGCCTGACCAGCAGAAGCTGAACTGTATGTGTCCAGTTCGAGCGCTGGATGCATACGTTCACCGGGTGGCTCCTTGGAGAAGGTCGGACCAGTTGTTCATTTGTTTCGGTCCTCAGAGACGTGGTCTCCCTGCCTCTAAGCAGACCATAAGTCGGTGGATAGTCGAGGCTATCCTCCTGGCTTATGAGTCTTCGGGCCTTCCCCCTCCCTTGGGGGTGAAGGCTCACTCCACCCGTAGCATGGCGGCCTCTAAATCCTTCCTTGCGGGTATCCCCCTGCAGGATATCTGTAACGCTGCGGGCTGGTCCATGCCCCTTACGTTTGTCAGGTTCTACGGTCTTGACCTCTTGACCCCTGGTTCTTCGGTCCTTCCTACCTCTCTCTAGGCAGGGACTTGGAGCTGGTGGCGTGGGCATCTCGTTCCCATAGCGTTTTCGACGCGGCTCGAGTTCCCGAAGGGGAACGTCTCAGGTTACGTATGTAACCCTGGTTCCCCGAGAGAACGAGACGCCGCGTCTCGAGGCCAGCTTCTTGCGTCCCTGCGAGCGCTGCTTCTCTCTGAAGCTGTCGTTCGTTCTGGCGCACGTGCTTTTATGCTTCCTGGTCTGTGACGTCACCCGCCTGTGACGTCTCGCTCTTCCATTGGTCTGATTTCACACGTGTTCAGAGCGCGGTCACGCTGGAGGCGTTCCCATAGCGTTTTCGACGCGGCGTCTCGTTCCCTCGGGGAACCAGGGTTACATACGTAACCTGAGACGTTTTCTTACTGAGAAAAGACGTTTTAGAGCGTTTCCAAGCATGTCTTGGTTTCATGAGCTGAGTTGCCTAAAATCAGGATTGGCGTTCCTAGAAGGCTCTAACTAAGCGTTTTATGAACTGAGGCTGTAACTAAATTTCATATGCAATAAACTTCTAACACATCAAGAATTGTCTTTCTGCATTGTAAATAACATTCCGTTCATGCATCTGAAACATTTTTAATGTGGGTCAACTTTATTCATGAAACTTCATGAACTTTCGTTTTCTCACTGAGAAAAGACGTTTTAGAGCGTTTCCAAGCATGTCCTTGGTTTCATGAGCTAGGATGCCTAAAATCACTATTGGCGTTCCTAGAAGGCTCTAGCTAAGCGTTTTATGAACTGAGTCTCTAACTTAATATGAAATGTATAAAACTTCTGACACATCTAGAAGTTTCTTTCTGGATTGTAAATAACATTTCTTTCATGCATGTGAAAGATTTTTAATGTGGGTCAGCTTTTTTCATGAAACTGCATGAACTAGCGTTTTCTGACTGAGAAAAGACGTTTTAGAGCGTTTCCAAGCATTCCTTGGTTTCATGAGCTGACATGCCTAAAAACATTTTTGGCGATCCTAGAAGGCCCAGACTAAGCGTTTTATGAACTGAGTCTCTAACTAAATTTCATATGCAATAAACTTCTAACACATTAAGAATTGTCTTTCTGCATTGTAAATAACATTTCTTTCATGCATCTGAAACATTTTTAATATGGGTCAGCTTTTTTCATGAAATTGCATGAACTAGCACTTTCTCACTGAGAAAAGACGTTTTAGAGCGTTTCCAAGCATTCCTTGGTTTCATGAGCTGAGTTGCCTAAAATCAGGATTGGTGTTCCTAGAAGGCTCTAACTAAGCGTTTTATGAACTGAGGCTGTAACTAAATTTCATATGCAATAAACTTCTAACACATTAAGAATTGTCTTTACGAATTGTAAATAACATTCCGTTCATGCATCTGAAACATTTTTAATGTGGGTCAACTTTATTCATGAAACTTCATGAACTTTCGTTTTCTTACTGAGAAAAGACGTTTTAGAGCGTTTCCAAGCATGCCTTGGTTTCATGAGCTAGGATGCCTAAAATCACTATTGGCGTTCCTAGAAGGCTCTAGCTAAGCGTTTTATGAACTGAGGCTCTAACTTAATATGAAATGTATAAAACTTCTGACACATCTAGAAGTTTCTTTCTGAATTGTAAATAACATTTCTTTCATGCATGTGAAAGATTTTTAATGTGGGTCAGCTTTTTTCATGAAACTGCATGAACTAGCGTTTTCTGACTGAGAAAATACATGTTAGAGCGTCTCCAAGCATTCCTTGGTTTCATGAGCTGACATGCCTAAAAACATTTTTGGCGATCCTAGAAGGCCCAGACTAAGCGTTTTATGAACTGAGTCTCTAACTAAATTTCATATGTAATAAACTTCTAAAACATTAAGAATTGTCTTTCTGCATTGTAAATAACATTTCTTTCATGCATCTGAAACATTTTTAATATGGGTCAGCTTTTTTCATGAAACTGCATGAACTAGCGTTTTCTGACTGAGAAAAGACGTTTTAGAGCGTTTCCAAGCATGCCTTGGTTTCATGAGCTGAGTTGCCTAAAAACATTTTGGCGATCCTAGAAGGCCCTAACTAAGCGTTTTATGCATTGAGGCTCTAACTAAATTTCATGTGCAAAAAACTTCTAACACATCAAGAAGTGTCTTTCTGCATTGTAAATAACATTTCTTTCATGATTGTGAAACATTTTTAATATGGCTCAGCTTTTTTCATGAAACTGCATGAACTAGCCTTTTCTGACTGAGAAAAGACGTTTTAGAGCGTTTCCAAGCATGCCTTGGTTTCATGAGCTGAGTTGCCTAAAATCAGGATTGGCGTTCCTAGAAGGCTCTAACTAAGCGATTTATGAACTGAGGCTGTAACTAAATTTCATATGCAATAAACTTCTAACACATCAAGAATTGTCTTTCTGCATTGTAAATAACATTCCGTTCATGCATCTGAAACATTTTAATGTGGGTCAACTTTATTCATGAAACTTCATGAACTTTCGTTTT
>VONZ01002523.1:0-47704 GCA_012976165.1 Labeo catla
TTGAGGGTCAGCATTTTGAACGGGAGCTTGAGTAGGGCCCGATTCAAAACCCTCAAATCCAGGATAGGTCTGAGCCCACCACCCCTCTTGGGTACAATAAGGTAGGGGCTGTAAAACCCTTTCTTCATTTCGGCTGAGGGGACAGTTTCTATCGCACCCTTCGCCAGAAGGACTGCGATCTCCGCCCGAAGAACCGCGGTGTTGGAGCCCTGGCAGAACTTGGGCGGACGACGTGCAAACTGGATAGCATAGCCGAGCCGAATGGTCTTGAGCAGCCAGCGGGAAGGATTGGGGAGATTCAGCCAATCCAGAAAGTTCTCCGCTAGGGGCCGCAGAGGAGTTACATTCGACGCACCAAGGGTGGGGGAACCTTCGCTGGGAAAACAGCGTGTGGTCGGAGGTAAGAAGCCCCGAAGGCCACTGGCTGCTTTGCCCAGGGAGACCGAGCCGTGCGAGCTTAGCAGAGGATCCACCCGACAGGGGAGATCGTCTGAACAAGCCCGTTGTTCTAGAGCATGAGGGAGCACAGAAGGTGTGTGACCGCATGCCCTGAACGGAGGAGACAGCATCCGACCATCGAGCGGAGGGTCGGGGTGCTGTGTAATATGCCCAGAGAAGGAGAAAATTGCTCTTTTGTTGACCAAGTGGTGGCCGTCTGCCGGGTGGCAGACAGCCGGGTGGAAGCCGAATCCAGCGCTCGTCCCCTCGTCGAGTGTGGATCCGGACAGGCCAAACGATCCCTCCTCCCTGGGCTGCCCGTCTCAGGAACGCGTCGAAACCTGCCGGGGGTTCTTAGTGGCCTGAGGACGAGCTGGCGGTGCCACCTTCCTACGAGTGCTGGACCGTTGGGCGGGTCTGGCTGCAGACCCGGCAGGCTGCGGGGTCTGAGCCACCCTCGTAGGGGGCCTTCCACGGCTGGGAGCAGGCGGAGGCTGCTGCGTCGGCTGAGCTGGGCCGGAACTCGCTGCACGCCGAGGCAGGATGTGCTTGATGGCCTCCGTCTGCTGTTTCACGGTGGAGAACTGCTGGGCAAACTCCTCCACGGTTTCGCCGAAGAGGCCAGCCTGGGAAATGGGAGCGTCGAGAAAGCGAACCTTCTCGGCGCCTCGCATCTCGGCCAGGTTTAACCACAGGTGGCGCTCCTGGACCACCATAGTGGACATCGCCCGCCCCAGAGCTTGCGCAGTAACCTTCGTAGCCCGTAAGGCATAGTCGGTCGCTGAGCGCAGCTAGTGTAACAGCTCTGGGTCGGGAGCACCCTCGTGCAGGTCTTTAAGAACCTTAGCCTGATAGACCTGCAAAATCGCCATAGCGTGGAGGGCGGACGCAGCTTGCCCAGAGGCCGCGGAAGCCTTCGCTACAAGCGCAGACGAAAACTTACAGGCCCTGGACGGGAGTCTCGGGCGGCCCCTCCAGGAGGCGGCGTTTTGCGGGCACAAGTGCATCGCAACCGCTCTCTCCACCTGGGGAACCTCCGAATACCCCCTCGCTTGACCGCCATCGAGGGTGGTGAGGGACGGGGAGTTAGCGTACCGTGAACGAGCCGACAGAGGGGCTTTCCACGATTTCGTCAACTCCTCGTGCACTTCCGGGAAAAACGGGACCGGGGAGGAGCGTGGCGTCGAGTCACGCCCCCTGCCCAGGAACCAGTCATCCAGCCTTGAAGGCTCAGGGCTGGGCGGGGGAACCCACGCAACCCCGATCTCCTTGGCTGCCCGTTGTAGTGCGGCGGCCATTTCGGCGCCTGCCACAGACTGAGATTCAACCGCCGGAGCGGCGAACTCGGTTGTGACGTCAGCCTCTGACGGCTCTCCCTCCGATGCTACGGACGCTGCCTTTTCCTCAGCAGGAGCCCCTAACAAAAGATCCAGCCCATACTGAGACGAGCTTTCAAAATCGTCCGGAGACTCAATCGGTAGACACACAGGGTGAGCGGTTTGCGAGGACGCAACTGGCAAAACTTCGCGCAACACCTGCCGCTCTTCCTCGACGCACATCGCAACGGCCTCGTACCCGGAAGTAGAAGGACCGGAGCGGGAAGCAGATGAGGAGCGCCGCGGCTTCTTCGAAAAGAACGCGGCTCTCGAGCGGAGTATGCCCAAGGGCATGTCTTCGCAGTGCTGACAACCTCCCTCAGCGAACGCTGCGTCAGCATGCTCACGCCCCAAGCATTGAACACAGCGTTCGTGCCGATCGTTCGGGGAAAGGTAGAATCCGCACCCAGTAGGACACAGACGGAAAGGCATCGTGAAACACACACTCCGTCTGTGGAGCTCTTTTAGAGAAAATTTGCTCTCTGCAGAAGAGAATCTTCTCTTGAAGATCGCCGTCGACGCACCCAGGGGACTCTCACAACACGAGCAGTGTCAGAGAGGGAGAGACCGCTGTCTGTGCCGTAGATCCAACGACGAGAGAGGTGAATGTTGCCGCTTCTCACGCAGAGACGCTGCATTCGGCTCCGAAGAACAGAACGAGTGAGCAGATGCACACGCTGCCCTATTATACCCGGATGTCCGGGGCGTGGCCAGCTGTGCAAATCTGCACACCCAATTTTCATTAGCCTTTCTCAAAACTGTCAGAGGTGTTTGGGCTCTCAAGAGCGACCCCTAGTGTCGTACACTACTCGACACAACTCGGAGTGTACGACAGATAGGGAACTATGGGTATTGAGTGAACTGAAACATATATATATATATATATATATATATATTTTTTTTTTATTTCATCTAATTTTGTTTGTTTATTTTATTTGACACTTTATACATTCTATCTTTGGGTACTAACATCTCAAAGTGATTTACTTTGGTTCCCTTGTACAGAGGCCACTAACCTACATCATTTATTACTACACTGTAAAAAATAAAAAACACAATTTGTCGAGTCAGCTTAAAATAATTTGTTACCCTGCTGCCTTAAATTTTTAAGTTGATTCAACTCAAATATCTAAGTTGTCACTTAGTATAATTTAACATTTCAGGTTGAATAAACTTTTTTTGAGTTGAACTTAAAATTTTAAGGCAGCCAGGTTACAAATTATTTTAAGTTGACTCAACAAATTGTTTTTTACAGTGTAAATATTAGTTGCAATTGATTAAAATAGCATTATGGTGGTGATTCCAGCATATTTTAATAAGAGATAGGAAACCTGAGGGGAATACCATTCAACGGTATAGAATTTATCTAACTTGAATTCAAGGCACTGACTCTGTCACAGAGTCAAACTGTCATGATCGGGGCTGTGGGTCTTCCCTCAGCCTCTCGAGGTCGCTGCCGCGTCAGGAACAGGTGAGAGTTCTTATACAATAGTCCAGAGTGTGAACAGCTGTGAGTGTAATCAGTGCAAATGACAAGACAGACGTGAACAATCAGGGGAGTGCAGTGCAAGGGGAACAGCGACCTCGAGAGGCTGAGGGAAGACCCACAGCCCCGATCATGACACAAACAGCAGCACTACATGTTGTTTAATACACTTAGCCAAAATCACATATATACGATGAAGCACTATATTCCCATAATATTTAAAACAGCCTACAAAAATATATTGGCTACAACTAGATGGCAAAAGCTAAGACTCTAACATTAGCCTTTACAGTGTTTGAGTAAAGATACGCTGCACTTATTCAAACATCAGTTATTTATTTACCCTTGCATTGTGAACAAGTAGAGATCTGTCTCCAGAGTGTATGCGCTGCCTGAGCAGCACTTCTTTCTGAATGAGGCGAGTGAAGTTAAGATGTTTCACTGACAGTTTGAGTATCCAATGGCATTACAAGGTTTAGTGACAAGCTCTTTTGATTTTTTTTTTTTTTTTAATTATTATTGGTTAAATATTTGTAAAACCCTTAAACAGACATATGGTAGAGCGCTTTCTTATTACTATAAAAAATAAAAAATAAATAAATAAATAACAAAACAAAATAGAGAGTTTGGATAGTCTTCCACGGCACACCTGACTGGGCTAGGGTACGGCTGCCATACTCTGCCAACAAAACATTTCTCAATTTTAATAGATTCTCATTTTTATTAACCAATATAGATTCTTAATTCCCAGACAATCTTTTGGTCTATGCTGTTTTCAGTTGATGAATGAACAGTACATAGTGCATCCCCCATCCAATAAATCGCAATACACTTAGCTTTGTGCTTTGTTACTTTTGATATAGAAAGTCTCAGATTTCAAATTCTGTCCATTTCATTAGGAAATGGCATTCTGTTATTGTTCTGTATATACACACACACACACACACAGAGACTATATGCACTTATCAGTGTATATTTTACTGCTAACTGTTATTTTGCTGTGTGTAGGAGTAAAGAACAAATAATCTGTGAGTTTTTCAGTGTCGATTACTTTTTGATGAATAATGACAGGTGACTGTTATTCAAGAATTAAAATAATTTGCTATTTTTTCATGATTAGAGTATATTACAGAATTGTTCTTTAAAAACCAACATTGTTTTTTGTTTTGTTCTTTTTCAACAGGGTAAAATGCAGATTTTTAAACAGGATTAATAGCAAATCAACACCTACAACAGGAAGAGACTGAAAAATGAATAATCTATTTTCCAGACTTAATCTTGGAGGCAGATGCCCCAATAAACTGAAAGCTGCAGAAGTTCATCAGTTATCTGCACATTCATTACATTCCCATGAGTCTTGCACTGAAGACAAGCTGATTCAGACTTTCATACAAAAACTACTGATGATGAATTACAGAGCAAGATACATTACAATTAAAGAGAACAATGGACAGGATCACATACAACAAAGTGCTAATGACTTATCTGAAGTTGAGGGTGATATATTCAAAGAAATGACTTTGTCTAATAAAGAAACAAGTCAGTCTGACCTTATTGACCCAATGGATGTCCAGATGGCTGTGTTTCATTGTGCTGATGGTTTCCTGAAGCAACTGATGGTCACTAAACTGTCCCAGTGTCAGTACGCTCTGCCTCTGCTTGTACCTGATCCATTCACACGACAGATTGAGCTTCCTCTCTGGACATTTCGACAAATCAACAAGAGTTGGGAAACAATTGATAATACAAGTAAAACCCAGCCAGTGTACAAGGCAGAAACTCCAATGGTGTTTTTCTTCAGGTTTGGCTCTGTGTCTTCATCCAAGTCTCAGCTGATGAACAGTCTGATCAATGAGAAGCACAACACGTTCTTCCACAGGAACTGCCCAGGCAGCAGCAAAACCAGAGTCCTGATGGATGGAGTGGTGGAGGTTGCCTGGTTCTGCCCCTCTGGATCATATGATGATAAATTCAATGATTGTGTTGCATTCTGTAATCTACACGGTGATGCAGGAGACCATGAGAAACAGCTACAGATCCTCACTAAAATGAGCTCAGTCAATGTTGTTCTTTTAACACAACTGGACAGGAATGACAGAAATGCAGAAAAGATCCAAAACCTGTACAAGGACTCAAAGCCACTCATTTGTCTTTTTACTGAGGATAAATCAACTGTCACTGAGACACGGAACGGAAAATTCAAAATTGGTCTGAAAAAAAGAAATCAGTCAGATGTATATGAAGAACTCAAAAGATCCATAAATGATTGTCTCTCAAAATCATCTTCTACTTTCAGACTTGAAGATGTGCGCAAACACTCAGACATCAGAGTAGATGAGGAAGATGATGATAACTGCAGGAGAGGAAGAGCAGCAGCACAGCAGATGATGAGTTTACTGGAGAAGAAAGATCTGAGAGAAATCAAAGAATCATTTCTGCCTCATCAGGGGAAACTGTGGCATCAGTGGTGTCAGAAGAACAAAGAGCTACATCGACCTCAAGCAGATGAGACAGAAATGGACATCAGTAAAAAACACGCAGAGATGAAGAAAATCCGTCAACAGCAGCATGACTTTGAAATCAGTGCATTTATGAAGCTCTTAATTAAAGCAATGAACTCAGATGCTGCAATAAATAAGTACTTTCTTAAATGGCTCAGAATCCTCTTGGATGAATATACATCAGCTGGACTTTCTGATCTGCATCGCAGGTATGATAAAAAGTGGTCAGCAGTTGTAAAACTAAGAGAAGATCATGATAAATCTGATAAACTGACAACTGAACAATCAGAGCTTAAGAAAATATCTGAGGATCTTCAAGCTGCAGCCTTTGGTTTAGAGCACATCATGAGGGAGATCGGTCAGATCTATGAATCATGTTACTTTGTGAGGAAAATTAAGGAAGACCTGCTGGTTCCCTTCTCTTCTCTCCCGAGTCTCGCAGCAGAAATGATGATCTCAGGATTTCCACTGGAGCTGATGGATGGAGATGCTGTTCATGTTCCTGTGATCTGGATCTCTACTGTTCTAGATGAACTCATCCAGAAATTGGGAGACCAGATCAGAGTCTTTGTGCTGTCAGTTTTAGGGCTTCAGAGCTCTGGGAAATCCACCATGCTGAATGCCATGTTTGGACTCCAGTTTGCTGTCAGTCCTGGCAGGTGCACCAGAGGAGCTTTCATGCAGCTGGTCAGAGTGTCAGATGAGATGAAAACACAGCTGAACTTTGACTATATTCTGGTTGTTGATACTGAGGGTCTTCGTGCTGTAGAACTGACTAGAAGATCAACAAGACATGACAATGAATTGGCCACATTTGTTGTTGGTCTTGGAAATCTGACCTTGATAAACATATTTGGAGAAAATCCATCTGAGATGCAGGACATTCTTCAGATTGTTGTCCAGGCCTTCATGAGGATGAAGAAGGTCAGACTGAATCCCAGCTGTGTGTTTGTACATCAGAATGTTTTAGACATCACTGCTGGAGATAAAAATATTGAGGGAAGGAGACGACTGCAGGAGACACTGAATAAGATGACAAAACTTGCTGCCAAAGATGAAGTTTATAATGCAGAATTTTTCAGTGATGTCATTAGATTTGATGTTCATAAAGATGTAAAGTATTTTGCTCAGCTCTGGGAGGGAAACCCACCAATGGCACCACCAAACCCAAAGTACTGTGAGAATATTCAAGAACTAAAAACATCTATTATGTCTCAAGCCTCAAAATCACATGGAATGACACTGACACACTTAAATGACCGTATTAAAGATCTCTGGGAGGCTTTACTGAATGAACAATTCGTCTTCAGCTTCAGAAATTCTCTGGAGATTGCAGCCTACAGGAAACTGGAGACACAATACAGCAAGTGGTCCTGGAGTCTTCGCTGTGCCATGATGGAAACTGAGAACAAACTACACAACAAAATCGAAAATGAAGCAATTCATGAGGTTGATGAAAATTATCTTTATAGAGAACTGAAGAAGACAAGTGAACAAGTGGAAAAATCAATGTCTGAATTCTTTACGAAAGACACAGATAATAATATACTGATTCAGTGGAAAAAAACATTTGAAATAAAAATCAAAGAACTTCAAGAAAGCATTGTGAAAGAAACGAATAAGAAATTAAATAAGATTTTTCCACAGAAAAACCAAAAGAACAAGATTGCTGCTGAGAGGACAAATTGTGAAAACACTTGCTATGAAAAGAGCAGAGAACATGCCACCCTATATTTCAAAGACAAAACAAATGATGAAGAAACTTTAAGGGATCAGTTTAATTCGTTTTGGGAAAAGTTTATGAAAGAGATCCCCAGAAACACTCCTCCGATTAGAGACACTGACATAATGAAAGATGTGAAAGTGATCCTAAGTGGCACCTATGAAGGTGTTCCTGTAGACCACTGGGGGGATATTTTCTCTGTGCCAAGTTATTCAAATTATGTACAGTTAAAGAGATTTTTTGGAATAAAGGGAGATTTAACCACTTCCTACAGATCAACTAAAGAGAAGTTTGGTTACATTCTGTCTGAAGAAGATGAAACCCAGATACGAACATTAGTCACAGATGTTGTTCAGCAGACAGACCAACTGATTAAATCGTTTAACATTTCAGAGGTTGGCTACAACAAAAACTTCATCGAACAAATCACAGGTTACATCAAGAAAAAAGTAACAGAACATGAGGAAGGACCAGTGAAATATGTGTTTACGAATGAATTCAAAATATATTTAGTTCTTTCCATCTGTAAGAAAGCAAACAAGAAGATCACTAATCAACACAGACTGTTCAGAGAAGCCAATGATCCTTTAATTTATGTTGAGAAGAAGAGAGAAGAGTACTATAGTATTTTCCAAAAATACTGTTGTGGAGCTCCATCAGCTGACATTTTTGGAGAGATCATCTGTCAGAAACTTAAAAAGCACATTGAGCAGAGTGTCCACAAGAAGACTGCCAGAGATTTGGCAGATGAAATTAGATCAAACTGTAAATCGCTGAATGGAAACAGATCAAATCTGGTGAAGCACATCCTAAAGACACTGGCAGAAGAGGAGGATTTTGACCAATACATGAACTACATTAATAATCCCAGAGATCACTTCAAGAGTTTCATCAGAGATGAAGTCAGTCGGTACATCACTGATAAGTTCAGTGTCAGTGTTTTACCCAAGATGAAGGAGAACATTAAACTCCTGGAGCAGAAGATCATGAAAGCAGCTCATGAATCTACTGAACATGTTCAAGGCAACAGTGGAGATGTTTATTTGTGGTTGAAGAGTTTCACACAGCAGCTCTCAGATATACTAATCTTCTCTGTAAAAGACCTCAGTGGAATCAAACATGATGGTGTTAATGTGAAACACATAGAAGATGTGATAAGAAAGGAGCTTCCTGCAATTATTTCTGATATAAGTGGTCATTTCAAAGACTTTCTGTGGAAGCTGGACTATAAGGACAGGCCAGATGAGGTTCTGATTGATCACTTCTGTCAGTGCTGTTGGGTTCAGTGTCCATTTTGTAAAGCCACCTGCACAAACACCATAGAAAACCATCCTGGAGATCACAGTGTACTTTTTCATCATATTATTGGACTCAATAGCTTCTATCACAAAGGAACACAACATTTTTGTACAGAATTTTGCTCAACTGTAGTCACAAGTGGTAAATCTTTTAAGACATCAGGTCAGTGGTTTCCATTTAAAGACTACAGAAAAGCAGGAGGAGTTTATGCAGACTGGAGCATCACCCCTGACCTTTCTGAGCTTCCCTACTGGAAGTGGTTTGTGTGCCAATTTCAGAGTGATCTGGAAAAGCATTACAATAAATCATTTCAGGGGAAAGGTGCAATCCCAGAAAATTGGAGACAGTACACAAAAGAGAATGCAATTGATGGTTTAGCTAGATACTACACTCTTACAACTCCCTCAACGAAAACTCTTACAGCAGGGCTTCAGATTAAACCAATTTTAAATTTTTTGTTTCACAATTTTTTAGACTAAAATGTGTTATGTTATACTGTTTTCATAAGAAATACCATACTTTTGTTGAAAACATATTTAAATTTGAGAGCCACAGCTTTTTATTGTTATGTTAGTTTGGAGCCCTGCAGGATTACAAGTGGAATATTAGAATATTTTCAGGAAAAAAAAAATATATATATATATATATATATATATATATATATATTGTAGTGTAGTCTCAGACACCCAGACCTTAGGATTGTAGAAGACCAGTTAAGTACACAGGAGCTAAACCGTTAAGGGCCTTATAGGTAAGAAGTACTATTTTGTAGCTGATGCAGAGCCTAATAGGCAGCCAGTGCAGAGTCTTTAAAATTGGGGTGATATGATCATATTTTCTTGACCTGGTAAGGTCTCTAGCAGCTGCATTTTTGACTATCTGTAGGTTGTTTATTGAAGATGCAGGACAAACACCAGGTAGTGCATTACAGTAGTCTAGTCTAGAGGTCATGAATGCATGAACTAGCTTTTCTGCATCAGAAACAGGTAACATGTTTCTTAGTTTGGCAATGTTTCTAAGATGGAAGAATGCTGTTTTTGTAACATGAGAAATATGAAGATAAGTTGCGGTCTAATATAACACCCATACTTTTGACTGTAGTGGAAGTAACAGTACACCCCTCTAGTTGTAGATTGTAAGCCAAGAGATTTTGTGTACTGTTTTTTGGTCCAATAAGTAATATTTCTGTATTATCTGAATTTAATAGGAGAAAATTATTGGATATCCAGTCTTTTACATTTTTAAGACACTCTGTTAACTTCGATAATTTAGAAGTTTCATCTGGTCTTGTTGAGATATACAGTTGAGTATCATCAGCATAACAATGAAAACTAATCCCATATTTTCTAATAATATTACCAAGGGGCAGCATGTATATTGAAAATAGCAGATGACCTAGGACAGATCCTTGTGGCACTCCATACTTTACTGGTGATAATTGAGATGACTCCCCGTTTAGATAAACAAAGTGGTTTTAGGATCTAAACCATCTTAAAGCCTGCCCTTGAATACCCGCATAATTTTGTAGTCGATCTATTAGTATGTCATGATCTATAGTGTCAAACACAGCACTAACATCAAGTAAAACTAGCAATGAGATGCAGCCTTGGTCTGACGCAAGAAGCAAGTCATTAGTGATTTTAACAAGTGCGGTTTCTGTGCTGTGATGGGGCCTGAAATCTGAAATTCTTCATAGATATAATTTTTTTGCAAGAAGGAGCACAGTTGAGCAGATACAACTTTCTCTAAAATTTTAGACATAAACGGAAGATTTATTCTGTTTATGTCTCAGGCTTTCTTCTAACATGAGAGGGTTTGGCATCAAGGCATCTTTGTTTCCAGGCAGAATGTTAAAAAACACAACACACACATCTCCTGGAAATCTTGTGTAATTCAACCAATCCAATAATGTTGTGTGCTGTGTGCATCAGACTTTCAGCCAACGGTCTGTGGGCGTGATGTCTGATGCTGAGCTGCGTCTGAAATGGCATACTCAATGAGTAGGTGCTTAATTTTAATAAGTAATTACTTAGCAAGTGATAAAGAGTAGGTACTCAACAGCCAAATCTCTTTGATATGAATGCGATCTGCCATGCTGACCTATGAGGTTATAACAAGCAAACAACTTAAAAGATATGAGCGACCAATTTAATTAATCTATCTGTAAATATTGTGATGTTGATGAAATTTGCAAATTTTTTGGCCTTGCTGAAGAATCAGCTGCCCTTTTATTGTGATTGTTGTATAACCAATAAATGTTTTTTTTTTCTTTAACAGTACTAATATGACCCACAGTTTAATCCTTAAAGATATATTTTTTTTATTATGAAAATCCAAAATTGTTATCTCTTTAATATGTTATTAATTTATTTATTTTATGTGCAAAATTTTTTATCCGCTGTCTTAAATCTCATGTTTTCATTTTTTCTTGTTGATTTTCTCTCTCGTTTCATCCCTGAGGCTTACAACAAAAATGACAACAAATGCGATTTTTAATGCATTATGATTACATAATTATTATGATTTTTAAATCCTTTTTTTTCTGTGTATATTATATCATACTGTGATGTACGCAAACTCGTTATAGTTATGTATTCTTTTTTTTTCTTTTTTTCTGTTGTCATTATGATTATCTTTCCCTGAGCTTGTATGTAATTATAATGTCTGCAGTAATAATAATAAATATATAGCTGCAAGCAGCAATTACCGGGGATCGAGCATTTTAAAGCCTTTAAGGTGGTATGGTTAGGGTCTAGGCCAACCTGGATTCATGGTTGACAGTAAAACACATTCAAAATGGAGAATATGCTCACAGAAATACACACACAGAAACGAAAATTTAAACTAATATATTAATACTGAATAAACATGTTTACACACACACAGACATACATGCTCACACATTTTCTTGTAGATATCTGAAATAAATAATATGGGCCAACACTTTTACTTGCAAGTATTCTCTTTGTAACAGTTTGTGTCTTTCTCAGATTTCACTGTAATCATAATGTGGCATAATTGTAAAAAACTGATATGTCTGTATGAACAAAATTGTAAGCTTTGACTAAATGTGATTTTAAATGTCATAATAGTGATTTTATAAGCGTTAATCCATCATGAAACCTATTAAAAGTAGTTGTGTTCAGCTGAATAAGCCCATTAGTGGTCTTCTACTGACATCTAGGCTGCGTCCGAAAACCTAGTCAGCTGACTTGCTGCCTCGCTGCCTTCTCAGGCAGTGACTTCGAAGGCTGCGAAGGCAGCTCTAAATGCTTTAATAATACATAAAGACCTCAATGTCATTACCCACCGAAGGTCTGTGCGTCGGAGAAGAGGACTGAGAATGGCAGCTACTTTTTGCTTAAAAAAATAAAAACACTGATGCAAGTAATATTGCAGAACAGGTCATTGTTATTATTAGCTGTTTCCTTATTATTGGTAGTATATTGTAAATATTATTCTTATTTACTACTCATTTGAACCCTTTTAACATTTTATTAAATACTATTATTACAAACAATATTATTTATTATGCTTTTTACACTATTACTCTTCATAAAGTATATCATGGTCAAGATTTAATTTATTATATAACGTAACAAGTCTAATTTCACCAGAATATCTTTATTTATATAGCCTATATGACGCACATGCACAGGATTGTGGGAAATCGAAGGGAGCGAAGGATACATCTATGCTGCCTTCAAAATTCGATCAGAAGAAGGTACCTCCGGAGACAGGAAGTGAAGCAGAAATACAATTCGGACGTGCCTTGATGCCTTCCTGCCTTGGAATGCTACCTCCGAAGGCAGCATTTTAGAGCTTTCGGACGCAGCCCTAGTGGTTATTATTGCAATTTCATGCAATGTCTCATACAAACACTGAGATTTTAAACATAACTATTATAGTGTTATTTTTGCCCAATCTCTCTTAAATGTTGCATATTTGTTTAGAATGAGATTATTTGTCATTTACACAGTTCATTTACACAGTTTTGAGAAGTTTTCTTTTTAAAAATTTTAGGCTTTTGGGTACAGTAGATTGAAAGAACATATTTAGAGAACAGTTGGATTGACAGCAATGGTCCTAGAAACAAAATTGATGAGAATGAGGAGATCTATCATATGGTATGAAGATCTAGTGTTTGTGTGAATAAATGAGCATTTTTTTTAGCAATTCGAGGCCAATTACAATAGAAATGTTGTGTTTTTGAAGCCTTTTTAACTGTTATATATGGTCCGATGCTATGGTTGCTATGGTTTTAGGATGTGGTCCAACCCAAAATATGGCTAACACTAAAGCACATCCATGATGGAGAATACAATCACAAACACAGAAATGAAATAGTTAAATTAATATTCATTAAGCATTATTACACACACACACATTTTGTTGCACATAAGAGATTTCGGTCATAAATATTAGGTGACAAAATGCGTACTGTAAGTCTTGTGTTTTTAAGAGTTTATATATTATTTTCAGGTTTCACTGTAATCATAATCTTGCATAATTGTCAAATGTAATACATCTGTATAAATGAAGTTGTAAACTTTGACTAAATGTGATTTCAAATGTTATAACAGTGATTTAGTATCATCTTTGTATTAAAGTAAAGCTTAAAACAATGAAAATGCACCGTTCTACTCATTTCAGTGACCCATTAGTGGTCTTCAACTGCCATCTAGTGGTTGTAGTTGCAATTTCATGGAGTTTTAAAGATTTTTAAGCTTTATAACTGTTACATGGCCTTTTTTGCATAATGTCTATGAAATGTATGCTTGTTTAAAATCATATGATGATGATTAGGGGTTCGAGTGCGTAGCACTGAAACCCTATTGTAATTGTTAGGATTTTTTTTATTAGGGGTTCGAGCATGCAGTGCTGAAACCCTACTGTAATTGTAAGGATTTTTTTAGGGGTTCGAGCGCGTAGCGCTGAAACCCTATTGTAATTGTTAGGATTTTTTTTATTATTATTAGGGGTTCGAGTGCGTAGCACTGAAACCCTATTGTAATTGTTAGGATTTTTAGGGGTTCGAGTGCGTAGCACTGAAACCCTATTGTAATTGTTAGGATTTTTAGGGGTTCGAGCACGCAGTGCTGAAACCCTATTGTAATTGTTAAGATTTTTTTTATAATTATTCAGTGCTAAAACTGATCGTGCAGCCCAAACCGTAAGGCCTAGAGAGCTGAAACTTGGTCAGAAGGTAGTAGTCACCCTCGCTACTCAGGCGCAAAGAACCGGGCCAATCGGCCTAAAGGTGGCGCTACAGCGCAAAAAACTAACATTTTTGACATTTTGGGCCCTAGCTCGTACATTTTTTTGTCGTAGATTCAAAAACTTTACATCGTTGCAATCCTTGGGTCAAGACGAATTTCTCTACAACGTACCATTTTTCCGCAAAATGGCGTTATGTCTGAAACCTACTTTTGTGAACTAGTCCTAGGTTTTTCACCCGATTGGGACCAAACCAGTGCAGAAATATTCTCTGTACAGTGAATATCAATAATTATCAAAAAAAAGTTGAAATTTTGACTCACGGTCGAATAGGAATCCCAAAACGTTCTATGCTAATGTTAGCCAATTCTTACATTTGGCTATAACTTTTGAATGGAATGAGATATCTTCACCAAACTCGGTACACATGTGTATAAGCTCAATCTTTGGTCAAATAAAAAAAAATGAACAGTTCTGCCACTTGGTGGCGCTATAAGCCTAAAAAAACATAAAAATGACTATAACTATGCACTCGTTGGTCCGATCGACCTGAAAATTGGTATGCAGTGTCTCTGTCCAATGTGCTATAAGGGTCTATGAGGACATTGGCGTATCTCAAAAAACATGCCCGCCATTGGCCAATGAAATTTGAGCACCTATTAGACAAGGTTAACGGAGGTCGATCGGAACAAAACTCACTGGGCATGTTTGACTCATGGCCCTAAAGGTCTGTAAGAATTTTGAAAGAAATTGACCACTAGTTGGTGCTAATGAGATTTTTTGCCTCTGTAATCACGTGGTGTTTCACACATCCACACAATATGCATATCATTTGATAGATCTCCACATGATGAACTTTGAACTTTGCCTCAAGAACCATTGCTGTAAATCAAACCGTTCATTAATTATACACAAATATGTGAAAAACCTACTTTTGCGAACTAGTCCTAGGTTTTTCACTCAATCTCGATCAAACCACTGCAGCACAGTTCTCCAGACTCTCTAGATCAATAATTATCAAAAAAATGTAGAATTTTGTCCTTGGGTTGGCTATAACGGGGTCATTTAGAAAAGGGGTGTGGCCACATATACCCAAAAGCCTATAAAACCTAAACAAAAACTTTACAAAAGTTTGAGAAAACATGTGTCAGATGACTCTTAAGAAGCATGTAACATTTCATGGAGATCGGACCATAGGTGGCGCTATGACAGTTAAAAAGGCTTCAAAAACACGAAATTTCAAAAGTAAATTGCCTTAAATTGCTATAACATGCTCATATAATCACAGAAACACTAGAACTTCATACCATATGATATATCTCCTCATGCTGAGCAACTTTGCCTTAAGAACCATTGCTGTCATTCAAATCTTTCATGAAATATTCACAAGTAAGTTAAAAACCTACTTTTGCGAACTAGTCCTAGGTTTTTCACTCAATCTTGATCAAACCACTGCAGTAATATTTTCTAGACTCTCTAGATCAATAATTATCAAAAAAATGTTGAATTTTGACCTTTGGGTAGCTATAACAGGGTCGTTTAGAAACGGGCGTGGCCATGTATACCCAAAAGCCTATAAAACCTGAACAAAAATGCAAAACTTTGCGAAAATTGGTGAAAACGTGTCAGATGATTCTTAATAAGCATGCAAAGTTTCATAAAGATCAGACCATAGGTGGTGCTATAGAAATGAAAAAGGCTTTAAAAACACAAGATTTCGATGCTAAATGGCCTCAAACTGTTAAAAATTGCTCATTTATTCACACAAACATTAGATCTTCATATTGTATGATATATTCCCTTATTCTGAACAACTTTGCTCGAACCCCGGTAATTGCTGCTTGCAGCTATATTTGTTGTTGTTGTTGTTTATCTGCGTCTTGTTTTCTCATTACGTTGGTAGGTTGCTGTATACCAAGTGTCCTTAATGAGTTAAACGAGATGGCCTTGTAGGACATACAAGATAAAAAAAGTGTATTTAATTGATATATACTTTAAAAAAAAACGTAATAAATGGTAATGTATGTTTGAGTCAGATGGTTCATAGCACATTGGAGATGCTTTTCAACAGGAGGTCCGCTCCAACTCTACTTCAGTACTGCCATCAGCATGGAAGAATCTAATGTTAGAAACATAAACAATTTGTCACAGAGCCAACAATATGTAATATACAAGGTCAGCATTATTAGAAATAAACAAACTGGAATATGTGAAATAGGTGAAATGCAGAAAAGAGAACAATATGAAGAATATTTCAATCTAGTAATCCTCATACAGTATCACATTACAGTTTGTTTGGAAGTCAAATCCTTCTTACATAATACATAATACAATACAATTTACTGACGCCCTGAAAGTTACAATTTTGTACAAAACAGTACAATTTTTATTAATATCTTTTTAGTGTGATCAAAAGGTGTTTAAATTATTTAAGCTAATTTTCACGCTCCATGTAAGTGACGTCACCGATTAACAGTACAGCCCATACATTTAGGTTAAATAGTTTACTTCCATTCATCCACTGACAAATTAGGTCATATTAGGTATATTTACAAAACTATAAAAAAAAACTGTCATCTACACATAATATGTGACTAAAAGCGAAAACTTCATGAAATAAGAGCTCAACTCTATAGTTAGCCTACATCTTATAGTTAGCCTAACGGTTGAGATGCTAACGGACTTTTCCCGAAGACACTAAACCATTTCTATAAAGTAAATATTCAACAGAAACGTGTCTATTACATGTAAGAAAGTGTTAGGAACTGTTGTATGTATTATTTTTGTCTTATTAGAGACAAAACTTACCGTAAAACAGTGTGACAGACGGAGACTCGCTGCTTGTCAGTTAAGCTGCTTCCCCGTTTCCATGGTAACTCTCTCTCCGCTTCAGTTTAAATGCAACTCGAATGTTCAAAGCGCGTGTCCGTATAAAATGCAGCGTTTACATAAATACATACATGAAGTACAGGATACAGATGTCAGAATTACAGATAAAATGTCTTGAAACTTGATAACGTAAGTGGATAGTGTAGGCCTAATGTAGGTAATCAAACTGTAAATGGAGCAGAGAAGAGAATGTAAAACAAACATTAGCAGAATGTATAACAATTTTTGAAGTCAGTTTATAACAGGTTATAATATAATATAATATAATATAATATAATAGCTTTAGAATTTTTATTTATTTACTTATTTAACTACCTAACGAAAAACATACCAGAAATTGTAAACAAAGTGTAGAATAAAAGTAGTCTATCTATAGCAAAACACATTAAAAACAAACATCACGTACAATGAGAGTTTTGGCACAGTTGCATACAGTCATGACGTTTGTAAAAAATAAATAAATATTTTTTAACCATCCAATCACTGTTCATCTGTTAATACCTCTCTCCCACCTTTCCATAGACTGGTTTACACACTGAGCTGTTAGCTCGTGATATATGAAGTATTATTATTATTATTAAATGAGCAAAGACAACTGAAAGTAAGGATTCACATATTACTTTTAAGTCCTTTGGATATTGCTCAGACTATCTGTGTAACAGAGGAAGCGAGACGAGAGACGAGCGGATCCATCTGCATACTTTTATTAAAAGGAAGTGACATAGACATGGTCAGGCAGGCAGGGTCAAACAACGGCAGACAGGTGTATGGACGGCGAGACAAGAGTAATCCGTAACAGGCGAGAGTCAATCCAGCGGCGAACGTTATCCGTATGGGCGAGGCAGTAGAGTGGTCAGACAGGCAGAGTTCCGATAGGCAAAACAAGAAAACTAGACACAGAATAATGAGGAGAAACGCTTTGTATGAAAGGCTAGACACAATTCAATACTGGCAAAGTGTAACAGGAAGACCAGGGCTTTATACTGTCTCTGATTGGGCGCAGGTGATGGGAGCAGTGGCTAATGGGGAATGTAGTCCGGGGTGTAGTGCAACAGTCCGTGTGTGTAGACAGAGTGAGAGCGAAATCTGGTGGTGAGCGGTCCGCAGCTCACCGACCAGATCCGTAACAATCTGCTACTCAGTCACTAAATCGAGTTAATGTTAAAATATCACTTATTTTACTGATATTTTTACACAAACAGAACAGTTTTGCAAGGTTTTATTTTGGGTACTTTTATGACGTTTTTAAAACTTCTTATTCCAACGTGCATATTACGTTATTTTAACACCTGAATAAAACGTCCCCTGAAAGTTGTAATTTGGTCTGGTTTCATTTTCGTAGTAGACCAACGTGATATTATTAAACGAGCATATACACCTGAATGTAAGCCCACATGGAAAGAACCTATATGAGGATATATGCGCATATATGAAACCTATATGCAGTATATATGCACATATATGATAATATATATGCTGCATATATGCGTATATATGCCACATATATGCACCTAAATTTTGCCTATATGCAGGCCATATAGGTCTCCTGTATTGCTTCTTTATATCCACAAAAAAGCCCTATATGTACATACAAGATATGTCTCCTATATAGCTCATGGCAGGATCTGGTCATTTTAGCTCATATCTCATTTTGGCAACTGTCATACATGATGCCTAGCTCATATTTTCTATTATCAAGGCAATAACTAAGAAAAATTCAAAAACCTTATGTGCGAACACATGAAATTGGTATCACATGTAATTGGCATGTTATGGAATTTAACTATGGCAAATAAGTGAGAGGAGATGGAAAGCTATGATGTCTACACGTTTTCCTGAAACATTTACAAGGTCAATTCTTTCTTGTATGAAAATAGTGGAAAAGAAGGAAATGTCCCACACGGAAATAACCTATATAAACATATATGTTTTAATATAGGTTTTGATATAGGTTTTTAATATATGTGACATATATGCACATATAATATAGGAAAACGGCCAATTTTATATATGTCACATATATTAAAAACCTATATCAAAACCTATATTAAAACATATATGTTTATATAGGTTCTTTCCGTGTGGGAGGATTCACCTATTACTTTTAAATCCTTTTAAATACCTTTTTCAAGTACTTTTAAGAACGTAGTTTTTGCAAGGTTGTAGTTTGGGTACTTTCATGACGTTTTTAAAACGTTTTATTCCAACGTGCATATTACGATATTTTAACACCTGAATAAAACGTTCCCCGAAAGTTGTAGTTTGGTCTGGTTTCATTTTTGTAGTAGACGAACGTGCTATTTACGTTTTTTGACTACTTAAAGAAAACGTTCCAGGTTGGTATTTTTACAACGTTTCTAAAACGTTTTATTTTGGTTACATATTTTTTATATATAAAAAAACGTTTTTAAAACGTTGTACTACAACATTACCTAATTGCAACCAAAATACAACGTTGTGAAAAGTTGTAAAAACGTTTTGTGTTTGCTGGGAAACCACATCCTCAGTCTGTTTACAAGCCTACTGCTCAAAAAAACTGTTCTTGATCATGTGTATAGAAACCAGTCACAGGAAGGCAGATGGTAATGTGGTTTGGCAGCACAGGAAACAGCAGAACTGATGTGCACAGTAAAAAACATACACACACACACACACGTTTGTTTTTGTGAATTGTGGGGACTTTCCATAGACTTTATAGTTTTTATACTGACCAAACAATATTGTCTATCCCCTACCCCAACCCTAAACCTACCCCTTACAGAAAACATATTTGCATTGTTACATTTTTAGATAAACATCATTTACTATTTGTAATAATTTTTTAACATTGTGGGGACCGCAGGCCATAAGGAAAACCAATAGTTCTGATTTAAAATAATAACAAAACATAATAGAGAGTCTGGATAATTTTCTATTGCACAAGCTGATTGAACTAGCAGTTGCTATACCCTGCCTTACGGAAATGCCCCTGGCGTAGTGTATGTGTGTACTGTCTGTGTGTGTTTTTGTGATATACTGTACCCTACTACAGTGGTTCTCAACCAAATTCCTGGAGGCCCCCAAACACTGCACATTTTGCATCTCTCATTTGTCTGAGACACCCATTTCAGGTCTTGGAATCTCTGCTAATGAGCTGATGATCTGAATCAGGTGTGTTTGGTGTTGGGCAGCCCCCAGGAATGTGGTTGGGCTAGAAGCCAGCTAAAACCAGCTAAAAGCCATCTCGGTCAAAAATGAGATAATGATACTGAGTGAATGCTCTTAACACATATTATACGTCAATCAAATACTTTTTCTTCAAACTCGCTAAAATCCCAGCCTCAGCCCAATCAGAATATAGCTATAGCTATAGCTATATATATAGTGATATAGTGCCACCAATTGGGCCATTAATGCAATTTGACCTGTTACTGAATTGTCATATCTGTCAAGTTCATGGGTCCATAACTTCAAAATGCTACCGTAGAAATTATTGTAATTTTGTATGGTGACAGTCAAGGGCCTTGGGAATAACCCCCCAGTATAATTTTTAATGCACCCTCAAAGGAAGCTGAGATATAGCGCCACCAATTGGGACCAATTAATGGACCATTCCACATTTACATATGATTTAATATAGGTCCATCTTTTAAAAGGTACAGTAAACACACACACACACACACACACACACATGTTGTGTTTACATGTTTTATGGGGACATTCCATAGGCGTAATAGTTTTTATACTGTACAAACCGTATTTTCTATCGCCCTACACCTACCCTACACCTAAACCTAGCCCTCACAGGAGACTGTGCACACTTTTACTTTTTCAAAAAAAAAACTCATTCTGCATGATTTATAAGCCTGTTTCCTCATGGGGACCTCACAAATGTCCCCACAAGGTCAAAATTTACTGGTATTACTATCCTTGTGGGGACATTTGGTCCCCATAACGTGATAAATACCAGGTGCACACATACACACACACACACACACACACACACACACACATATATATATATATATATATATATATTTATACAAACAAATGTGGACAATGTACCTAGATATATACAGTACAGTGTACAGTAACCAACAATGCTTAATCAGTTTAATTCACATTCATTTGTATGATGCATTTCACATTACATTTTTTTTTCCCAGAAACCAGAATAGTATTTATAGGAGTAGGTATCAGAAAGAACAGTTAAAATCTAGTACAAATTATAGTACTTACAGAATCTAGTAAAAAATTTAATATTTACAAATACTATTTATGCATTAAGCAAACTTTGAGTGCATTTCAAAACAATGAAAACGGCATAATTTTGTATCTGGAGTCCTTGGAGGGGTAGGTGTCATCTATTCACAGGTGCTGGGCCATATTAAGTCTTCATAAGAGGCTAGATTTAAAAAAAATATATATCGTTTGACACGTTCAAAGGATGATACGTTTAATAACTAACGAATAATGTAATTAGATTTAATGTTGACAGCCCGTTTTTGCTCTTATCTCAGTGTTATTTACATTTAACAATCGTTTACTGTTCGTATTTGAAAAACAGACGGTCCCTAAGTCGAGCATGAATAAGAAGCTAAGAAAGGCGGAAGCCTCGCGTTTTTAAGGTGAAACGGATAGCGTCAATAAGAAGCTGCGAATAAGAAGCTGGATTCAGCCTCGTCTTGTATATTGTGTGTTTATATGTCCTGAAAAGTCCCTTGTTGATATAGTGTTTGTACAGTCTTTTGTTTACTGTTCCGTCTTTGCTGTTCCCCAGATGGTTTTGTTTTTCGATATTCGTGACACATTCAGCGATAAACGCCAATAACTTTAAAACGACTTGCCCTAAAAAAAGTCTAAACGGTGTGAGGGCCAAAAGGGCAAAGCTGATCATGTTTCACAGCCTTCATTTTAAAGGGGTCATCGGATGCCCATTTTCCACAAGTTGATATGATTCTTTAAGGTTTTAATGAAAAGTCTCTAATATACTTTGATTAAAAATTCTCAATGGTTTTGTAAAACAACATCCTTTTTACCTTGTCAAAATCAGCTCTGCAAAAATCATCTCGTTCTAAGGGGTTGCTCCTTTAAATGCAAATGAGCTCTGCTCACGGTCTTGTTTACATTAGCCGCATTTAGCCGCGTTTAGCCGCTAAACTACCTAAATACCACGTAGTTAGTAGTTAGGTAGGCGATCGCAAAGATTCATAAAAAAATGCTTATACTCACTTCTGCTGTAAATGAAGCTGGATCATGAATGATTCGCGCGAACGTAGATGGATATACGTAGATCGGGAGGCGCATTCCATTCACAAACAAACGTAATCCACTGCATCTTCAGCAGCTCAGATGGGAGTAAATGACGACCACTCTATGTTCATTATTACATCCAGCAACACAACACCTCAATCGCTCAATCTGAGATATTCTTGTATAACTTACATCTCTGCTCTGGCATCAAAACATGGAAAGTTACTAGACTGTGACAGCTGGTCTGAGGTGAGAGCTCATGTCAATCAACTATTGTGGGAGCGGCCTCTGTGGGTGTGACGGCACACCGACAGGCATCTGAGAACGGCTTCATTTGAAAAGGGGGATATTATTTTTACAGATTAATTAAAAACCACTGCATGGGTTTTTATCATTATAGGGTAGATTTGTACATACACTGACAACACACATTACTGTTCAAACAACATGAAAAAGTGAACTTAGCATCCGATGACCCCTTTAAGTATTTTCGCTCTATATAATGAGCACTGCCCCGCACAAGCCATTGCAATGTGCATGAAGCCGGGAGAGCTCGCTCTCAGCGGAGCGTTCAGTAAGGGACCATGGGGAAAGTGCAAGTTTTCTTTGTTTTTTGCTGTAGCTCAGTGGGCAGTGTTTTTATAATAGCTTCTTTGTGAAGCCTTTCATGCATGGTGTCCACATTTGGACTGTTTGGACTGTTGCCAGTAAGTTACTGTAATTAGAATTTACAGTAGCAAACCGTATTTCATTTACAGTTGCAAACTGTATCTGTTTTACAGCCAAATACTATTAAAAAGGTCAAATTCAACAGTATACTACTGTAATTTGTTAATTTTAATATAGATTTCAGTAGATTTTATAACTTTATATATAATTCATTTAAATATATTTTATTTTTACTCTACATAGGTACTACTGACATTCAGTTAAAACAGACACAATAATCACAAAATATCAAATACTTTATTTAAAACAATGCGTGTATAACACTTAAAAATACAGTCTTAAACTGCTCAATGAAGTTGAAAAAACTGCATCTTCACCATTTCCCCTGTCTTAGGACGTTTTGCAGTGCATTATGTTGTATCCTCACAAAGAATCTATAGGCAACAGAAACAATGGAGAAAAAGACATGCAGCCAAAGAATACACAGCCATCTGCAAAACCCAGGTGCTGCTCCAAAACGTGGCCACCACCTTTGCTCACCATTTACTTTGTTAGTGACAGAAATGTCTTCTCTGAAAAACAAGTAGAAGAAATGGCACACTTTTAAAAGGCAAACCCCACACAGAATACACAAACTTCTCAGAACCATAGTTGTTCTCTTACCATGAACTATCAGTCTCAGTGTGGTTGGCATGCTCCTCTTTCTTGATGCTTCATTCAGTGGCGTACGGGACACCCCCGCAGCCCCCGCGGTGCGTGGGGGCCCCGACCCTTTTGGGGGGCCCATTGCAGGACATTTTAAAAGGCAGTGCTTCGAGACACTGCAAAAAAACGCGCAACGTGAACGCAAAGGTAGTGCAGTGGAGCGGGATTAATGTTTTAAAATGTTTTTCAACAATGATTTCGTTAACAGTATTTGTTTTGAAGCAGGTAATGATTCATTCGTTAAATAAATAATTAATTTAACATATATACCTAACATTTTACTCACATGGAGCAATGTTAGTAAATAATTACAGAATTTGCGTGATCTTTAAGAGTTTGAAATAAATGTTGCTCAGTCAGGCACATTAAAAATATACACATATTAACTCTGAGAAATAACGCTCACTATATACTGCATGAACTTAAAGACATGAAGCTTTATTTCAAAGATTTGAATTTCAATACAATGAGCGATATAGTAATAAGGGTTGTATTGTATTATTTACTGTGTATTCGAATCAATTTCAGATACTAATACCCAGGGGCGTAGCACCAAATTCTAGGCCCTATGCACAAGCAGTGGCCATGGGCCCCCGTAAGCTCGAGGTTCACAACTACCTACAACTAACCACTAATCTAAGAACTCTTATATGTATAACAAAAAAAGCCTTATTACACAACTTCTCTGAATTTCTGTTTTATTTGCAGAATGCTTAAAAGCTAACAGTAGATGCCACCAAAGGTAGCCTAACATTATAGGCCTGCATGAAAATTTAAACACTTTTTCATTTGGCTGAACTTCATGTAATTCATGTAATAAGGCCCTATCCTCATGAACCTATATGACATTGAGCCTACAAAGTTAGACTATTATAGTCCAATAACAAATATTAATTTAGTTTTCGAATTAGTATACTATTGAAACGGTGTAGGCTATGCAAACAAGGCATCATTTAATTTCTAATTTTGTGTTATGCCGTTGTGTTATTAGCACTGATAATCGCGGTGGTATTGAAGCGTTTTGTAACCACAGCAGGAGTTCATTTATAAACTATTTGCTCTCACATTTTGGGCTCACCTTTCTTGGGAAAGAAGTCTGTTAGCAGTTGCTTTCCCTCATTTCTTTTTTTATCCCTTTCTTGCCTCTCTTTTCTTATTTTTTAGCTTTCTTAGACATCATCTTCCATAGCACAGTTATGCACTGCCGTCTGCCGCTTCAGCAGAATGAACGCTACTTCAAATGCGCCTAGTCAAAAAGCCCGGTGAAGGTGGACTAAACCATTTCGTGCAAGGGAGAGAGTGCCTGTCCTCAGACACTATATGTACTTGGACACCATTTAATACATCATTCAACTGATGCATTTACCCAAAATATTAGCATTTACATTACTTAACATTTATTGTGATCTTAAAATTATATTTAAAGGAAAATAAAATTTCACTCCTCAGGGGTCCTCCCCCCACTTGGGGCCCTGGTAATTTAGTCCCACTTTTAACCCAACTAGGACGCCCCTGCTAATACCAGATATATGGTCATGTTTATTATTTCCTGCATAATTAGGTACATAAAGAAATATATATTTGTCTTTGATCAGTTACATGTGTCTGCAAGTGCGCAGCTGACACACCCACCTAAAGGATTTCAATATGTGATAGAATGACCCCTTCAGAGGTCAATAATAACTAGGCGAAAGGGGCCATGGGGTGGCTTTTGTCAACAAGTACATTTTTATTCAAACACATCAAAATATTAAAACATCACATCACTGATCTTTAATGCAAATACCCACATGAAAAGAAAATAAACATCAAAATAAGTAAATAAAAATAACACAAAAAACAACAAACCAAAGATGGCCACAGGTTACCTAGAAAGTGAAGACAGAAATGGCACAGGAGCAAGAGTTTTCTTACAGCAGTCAGGCTCACAGCAATCACACAGCAAACCTACAAAAATAACCAAAAAATAAAGTGATCAACCCACCACACAAAACCCAGCCACCTCACCACCGCCATCCACACAGTGAGGTCAACTCAGTGGCCACCGCTGGCGTAAGAAACCAAACCAAACCTACAAAAGAAAGAAATAAAAAAAAACTTAATTAACAGTGGGCAATGCAGGTGACAAACACAAGTCAGCATCAGATCACAATCACCATAAACCCAGTTTCTTTGGGGCCTAAGGTCCCCTCTGTCACTCTGGGCCCCTAAATTCACGTAGCAAAAGTAATGAACAGACAGTAAATTAAATCTAAAGTAAACGGTAACCATGCATCCCTGAAAGGGAGAACACAGTCTATTACAACAAAGTATAAAACACATAAAACACAAGATACACCCACTATAATTACTACACAATTTAAAAACATAAAAAATACTTCCTTTATAAAAATACAATACCTCTAACATTCACTCTTTCGACTGGGATGATCAAACAACGAACAGTCAGGAAGTAATTCAGCCACAACACTAAAACAAAATAAAGAAATAATATTAAAACAAACTCCTAAAAGACTAAATCATCAGTATTACAACACTACCTCCTTGATTGGTACATCATATGTTCAGTTCTTGATGAAGCTCCGGCAGTATTTATCGTAAATGCTTATCTGCTGCCATTCCTTTGAAGTGCTATATCTGCCGCGACATCAAGTCATACATAAACTACAATCAATAAAAATAGTGAAGTAATGAGAGAACACCTCTCACAAACGAGTCCTCTTACCTACCCTTCTTTACAAAGTTCAAACTCCGCCGCGATATCCCCAAGATTAAAAGGGGAAGTGAAAAGAACAAACAACCTTCACTACCTCCTTATATAACGCTGGGGCTGCTGGGACTTGTAGTGCTCAACCCATATCCCATTACAAATATATCGCTTATCCTGATCGAAAAGACCATAAACATTCCAGATAACATCTTAAATAAAAATGAATTTACATACACATATCCTAAAAACTAAGCCTGTGTGAATGATACGCTGCAAATCAGGTGATTTTAGGTCAGTGATTTGCATGCGAGTCGATGGTGATCTCTGCAGGTAGGGAATAGTAAGATGGCGGATCGAACACTTTAGAATCCAGTCATTATATAGATCAGTGTGCAAAACTTAGTGAGAGAATCGTGCCAAAAGTGTAAGCGCAGATAAAAGAAAGATGGAGCTTTACATATCGGATTATTTCGGCAATACATGAATTACACTTTCGAGTAACAGTAAAATGCGGCAAATATTTTTTTCCTAAGCTTGAAACGCGATTTACACTTGCAAAGCTTCTCTTCTGCGCGTTAATTTACGCGTACAGGGAGGGAGGGAATGGAATCGGCGAGAACAAGGGTCTGTCTGTGGACTGCAAGAGAGGGGCGTAACAAGAAGGGGGCGTAACTTGAAGTTGTCCAAATCACACAGAACCACGTGAGATGTCAAAACGAGATGTTGTCGGCAAGATGGCCGCTCTTCCAGTGTGGTATATAGTACGGAATTATATTGAGAGGCATTTCCAAGATTCAGTGTTTCTATTTACGGATGGATCAAAAGACCCGAAGATAGGATATGCCGGTGCAGCCGTGTATATTCCAATGAATGATTCCTACATTAAGAAAAGAGTTTCCAATCATTTATCAGTTTACGCTACAGAACTATTGGCAATTTTAATGGCCCTGCAGTGGACAGAAGAAAAGCGAATGGATAACATAGTTATTGCATCTGATAGCTACTCAGCACTGGAAAGCATCAAATCTGGCAGTTCATCTTTTAGGATGGATATAGTTAATGAAATATTCCATAAATTGTATAATATAAAGCATATGGGTATATCAATTCAATTTATTTGGGTTCCTGCTCATGTTGGTGTAGTAGGAAATGAGAAGGTGGATGTTCTGGCTAAACAACCTTTAAAATTAAAGCAGGTAGATTTACAAGTTCCATTAAGTAAAGCAGAAGCTAAAGTGTTCATTAGGAAATATGCACAATCGGTATGGCAGGTACACTGGGATGGTATTGAAACAGGAAGACACTTATATAATATTCAACAACAAGTTGGTCTGAGAATAGGTCACACAGGATTGAATAATACACTGTTTAAAATTGGCAAGCACCCAACTGGGGAATGTAATCATTGTAGTCAGCAAGAGACAGTTGAACATGTAATACTTCACTGCAGGAAATACAACAATGAAAGACGTCATTTTATTCAGTCACTAATTAAAGCTGAGCATAAATATTTTTCTATAATAGGTATACTAAAGGAAAAAGCTATATATGATAATATTATTAAGTTTATTAAAGAAACGAAATTAAGTAAAAGAATTTAGACGGTATTGTGTTTTTTTTTTGAGTTCTCATACATCTATCGTAGTATGTTAATCCTATAAGCATGTATCCTGTCCACACTCCAGTCCAGTCGGTGGCGGTAATGCACCTACAAGTTGGTTTGCCAGAAGAAGAAGAAGAAGAAGAAGAAGAAGAAGAAGAAGAAGAAGAAGAAGAAGAAGAAGAAGAAGAAGAAGTCTATTCAAATTCTATGGCAGCACTGGTCAGTATTTTAAATCTGCAATATACATGTAGACTTGATTTAGTGTATGAAATTTTTCAGAGTCTATACAGACTCAGTCATAGGGATACAACTGTATGTTTTATTTGGGTTCCAGCACATGTTGAAGTGGATGGCAATGAAGTTGTGGACTCCCTGGCCAAAAAAGCCCTCAGTATGAATTCAAATCAACTAGATGTGCCATTAAGTACAAATGAAATTAAAACTATAATTAAAGCTAAAGTAAACAATTTATGGCAAAAACAATGGCATACAAATTCAAAGGGGAGGTTTCTCCAAAAGATTCAACAACAGGTTCCTTCAAAAAGACAGGGTAACTGGAGCAGGAGGGGGAAACAATAATCACAAGGCTGAGAATAGGTCATTCTAATCTTAATTATATAATCTCAACATTATAGGGAAACATAATAATGGTCAATGTTCATTATGCAACCAAGCAGAAACTGTGATACATGTTTTAATAGATTGCCCAGTGTATAATGCTGAGAGGGAAGTCCTGCTAGATAGTGTCAAAGCATTAGGATACACTAGACTAGCAGTAAAAGAAATGCTTTCTTTTTCTGCAGACCATCAGCATGAAAGCATGTTATGACATTTCTAAAGTCAACTAGATTATATGAGAGAATTTAAAAGTGTAAAGGTATGAGGCGCCACGTAGGATTTAAATCAAACTTCGCTTATCAATACATACATAAAACACGTGCATATACACCTATAAATTACTTGCATATACATGTATACTGTTGGATGTTCAATATATATACATGAAATACACGTGCACACTAATATGAAATCCATACCAATACATCTTTTATTAGTAATGAATACATATACACTTGTGAATAACTTGTATATACATATAAACTTAACGCATGCATACGCTAAAAAACACTCGCTCATACGTATAAACTTGATCCATGCATATAAACCTACAACAACACGCACATATACATATAAACTCGCTGCATGCAGACACACCTGTACATACTCGCATATACATATAAACTTGATCCATGCATATACACCTAAAAACACTCGCACATACATATAAACTCGTTGCGCGCATATACACCCATAAAACACTCACGCAAACATACAAAATACATTTCAGATAAGACGCATGCTTGAGTTGTGTATATACATATATGCAAGTGATTTCATATGTGGATGTGCGTGAACTTTTCAGTGTAAACGGAAGGCATTTCAGTGTAAAAGGAAGCAGCGGCACTTCCGGCGGAATCTCCAGATGCCAGGGCATTTTAAAACGCTTAACGTGACTTAATGCATTAAAATAGTATTTTAAAAAGACATTTAATATAGCATACAATGTACCAGGGGAGAATTTCCACTGGGCACTTTTCAAAATCCCGTTCAGCACCGCTGAGAGTTCGCGCGATCGTTCAAACAAAACCGAAAGTAAAACGCGCACGCGCCTTCAAAAGCAATTTTAATACCGCGCGCTTAGAGCGCGACTCCCCAATGCGTGCAAATTAGGCTACATAACATATCTAGGATGTTATTAGTATGTAGGCTATTGTGAAGTTATTTGTTTAATATTAATTGTATTGTATTTTTGCATGTTTCTGTTAAGGACTTTTATTTTGGTGTTGCGTCCTCTGAGAAGGAGGGTCTTATAATGTGAAGGAGGAGAGCAGAGTAGATTGTGGCGGGCACAGAGAATTTGTTTTGTTTTGTTTTTTTTTGGAAGTCCCTATTGATACTCCACACCCACAACAGTTGGTGGCGGTAATGCACCATGTTGGATGCCAACCGCCAATAAATTAAAGAAGAAGAAAAAGCGTATAAGTAATTTTCATATTGTGCAGTATTACTTCTGGAGTCGATAATCTATTGTAAGTTAACCTTCCTCGCTAAACGTTGTTAAGTGAGCAATATTTTTGCGTTCTGATGGAGTAACAAACGGCAGGTAAAAAAGAACTATATGCTAGGTGGCTCGATCAATATTGTTAAAACGGCACTTTTCAGTCGTTCTTTTAAGTAGATAACGTTAAATATAATAAAGACGTGGGTTGCCTTTGTACTGTCACGTAACTGTTAGCAAGCAAATATGGGGGAACAGGATTTCTTGAGTGTTGTGAAGTGTTTTTGTTGAAATGTGTAAAAAGTTCACTGATGAACCAATATAAAAAACATGGTTACTATAGTTAAGACAAAACCACAATATTGATAACCACAAATTAAACACGGTCCGGCTACACTACCCACAATTTAACCACGCTATTTGTAGTAAATCTATGGTTATACAAATGGTAATGAAATTATGTGTACACCTTTAGAAAACATGACTCTTTTGGAAAGTGTTATTGATGAAAATGTGATGTGTGTAAAAATAAAATTCTTTTTTTTTTATTTGTTTCCAGCTTCATGCAACGGTTTGTGGGGAAGATACATTACAAAATCCCATTTCTGAAGGCCTGAAGTACAAATGCCAGTTCTGCAGCAAAATTGAAGAGTATGCATACATTGTAGCACATATGCAAACCCACAAAAAGACAGCTGTTACACACGGAGGTAGTTGTCATTTTAAATAAATGTTGCATATCTTGTAAAATTTGCAAATTCTCCACTAGTAATGTTAGGCTTTTTATTACAGTGTAAACTAGTCATAATAATAAAGTGTGTATGGGTATTTTATAAACCTGTATTTCTCTGTGTTTGTAGGGTATAAAATGTACAGATGCCACGGTGGATGTTCCAAAGGCCATCATTATCACTGTTGCTATTGTGCAAGTATTATAAAGCAGCAAAATTTATTTTTGAACCATGTGCAGAAATGTGGGTTAGCTGACACATCAACAGTTATCTGTGTCTCTGCACCCTCCAGCGTTTCCACATTCTCCAGTACTTGTGCCCCTTCCAGCATTTCCACTCCATCCAGCATCCGTGCAGCCTCCAGCGTTTCTGCTCCTTCCAGCGTTTCTGCTCCTTCCAGCTTGCCCCTTCCATCCATACACCCTCCAGCCACTGTGGCCCCTCCAGCGTTTCTGCTCCTTCCAGCGTTTCTGCTCCTTCCAGGGCTTGTGCACCCTCTAGCATTTCTGCTCCCTCTAGTGTTTCTGCGCGCTCCAGTGTCAAGTCTTTGACAGCCTGCAGGACAACTTCCTATCCAACATTCATTACACTGGCTAACAAGGATGACACACCTGCTTTATCAACTCCAGCCCAAACCACCTGCATAAGTAACCCAAAAATACTCAAGTCAAGGCCCAAAAGAACAACATGCACATTCTGTAATTTGATTGTAAACAAGAAAGACATCAAGATACACATTCAAAGACATCACTCATCAGCAAATACAGATGTAACAGCAAATCACCATCTTCCATCCCAGTGTATAGACCGTATTAAGGGAATTGTTGCTGTCGGAAGAACTTTTTCAGGTTTTGGAAATCCTATACATGTACAGAAATGTACATGGGGAAACAACCATCAAGCTGTGAGCTACAGCAATGCAAACAGGCATCTGAATGTTCCAAAAGAAGTGGCTTAATGGGGTTTCAGTGTATCCATGTAAAGTCATTATCAAACTGTCCTATTTCATCAGAACCAGACTTCACGCTTAAGGAAGAAGTTCTGTCAGATATGGTAAGAAGAAAGTGGATCACAAAGAAAATGTGTCTTGCTAGAAAGCAAAAAGCAGAGTCTGAGAGCTGCCCACTGAGTAAAGAGGTGTCATTAGGCAATGGAACATCGAAAATATGTGTGTCAGTCCTGGAAACATGCATCTCATATTATTCTCAGTTAGGAAGAGTAATTGTTTGGTTTGACAAAAAAATAAATACTTGGCATTGTCCATGCTCTCAGCCAAGGAATTCATGTCCTCATAAGTCCATAGCAAAATGGCACGTGAACCAAACTTGACCTGAACTTTTCCTAAAAGTCAGATGTGCAGACAGTGATGTGTTTGACACCTTTGCAGAAACTGGTCTGCAAGATGTGCACAGTACTGAGGAAAGTCTTCAATATCCACCTGATGGAAACGCCTTGACTGCAATTGTCCTTTACCTGCTGAACAACTAGAAATTGCCAGATGTTCTTCCAAAAGATGTTTGTTTACCACAGAACATGGAGACACTGCCTAAGCACCTCATTCCACTGGAGACCTTTTGCACTGTATGTCCAGGAAAGATCCCTCTTTCAGATCCAATCTTAATTACACAAAGCAAAGATTGTCACTTTTCAGGCTCAGAAATATTTCTGAAATGATTTTTGTTTGACACTGCTTGCATTTATTTGTAATATGTGTAGGTGAATTATGTGCTGGATGAGGACAGACCAATGAATGAAATAATCGTAAAAGATGGTCAGACGTGCCTCACAAGAGAGAACTTTCTAACCCTGGGCCTTAGAATGGAAATGGATTCAATGGTGTGAAACATTTTTAGTTTTCATTTTAAAGTAATTGCACTTTTTATGCATTTGGGATTAAAAGTGTTGTAATTACAGGTGGGAAATGCTTGTTTAAGACTTATCAAGGAAATGATTCAGCATCAGGTATGTGTCTATCTGTATGTACAGTTATGTGATAAATTCAATTGCATTGCAAAACTGTCTGTAATTACTGATAGAGATATCTACTACAGGGGAAAGATGTTTACATTGTAGCTCTCCATATTCCACCAACTTGGCTCTTTCCCTCATCCTGTGACCCACTCCTCTGTCTTCCAGTAAGTAACCACAATACATTCAACTAATAGTGATAACCCTTATATCTTAGAAAACACTTCTCAAAACAAAGTTGCATCAAATTTCATTACAAATTTAAATACATGTACAATAAATATAATAACGGAGAAAATAAGTAGTAATGAAAGCACTTTCAAAAGTAGGTGTTAAGAAGTGACTCCAAAGATGAAAGTGTTGGTAGCATTCTCAGGCAAAAAGCCTTAATCAAAATTGATGCAAATTTACAATACTTTCTTTCTTGTTTAAGTTGGACTCCCAAAATAAAGATGCCTTGATTATTATTTATTTTATTTTTTTTTCTTCCCCCTATGGACCCCAGGGCCAGGATCTCCTGTTTGTAAGTGAATTTTTAGTAATTATTCCAAAATCTCACTTACGGCAAGAGGAGGAATTTTTCTGAAGAAAACAAACACATTTAAGTTGTAGTTCCTCTTCATTTTTAGCCTTCTATAATCCTGGCATTCACTTGGATCTTTCATGTAATGAAGACTTGTTGACTCATTTCCAAGACTACTTCCCTGTAGGTTATTAAGCCACTTAAAAGAGAGATTCTGTTCCTGGATTCCCAATATTCAGACAGAGAACAAGGCTTCACACATGGACCTTATCAAAACATCTTAAGGTTTCTAAAGGAAGATGTTTGCTGGAAGGCGTGTTCCAGAGCCTTTTTCAGACTGTTAGAACTACTGTTAGTCGTGTTCCCCAGACTTTCTCAGATAGTTTGAACTATAGATGTTTGTCAGTCATGTTCGTAAGACTGACATGTTCTGCAGCTTAAAAAAACTGTGTTCTTTAACCGAATGTTTTTGGGTCTGTTCCAGTACTTTTAGAAGTTACTGATGCCATTTTTGTTTTTATCAGGTCTGTTGCACAGCATATTGTCTCGGGACCATTGACTGAATTAACAGGGCTGGATGTTAAGATGTTAATTTTTTTACAGGCCCAAAAGCTTTGTCTAAATTGTAATTCTTGTGTTTTATGTGTGCTAAGCTATTGTGTAATATGCATTTTACTCCTTTTACGTGAAGGCATGCAGAGTCGAGTCCTCTCTGGAGAGAATAGGCATTTTGCAGGCATGTATCTAGATTTGATTTCCTTCTGTTTTTAGATGTGAAGCACCTCTGTGAGCTGTAGGTAAAACCCCCTTCACAGGACCACATTTATATGTGCTCTCCATGTACAAATGCCAGCTTTGCACTGCTTGCGTACTATATCTCAATCCAACACGCATCTATAATACATATATGCTACTTGCAGGACACAAATGTGAAAGGTATAGAACATGCAAATTTAGAGTGGTCCTTTTTCCTAGTCCAAGAGGATGATGACCTGATATTGAGCCTACTATTTTGCAGTGACTTTTTCAGTTTTATGTTCACAGCTACCTGAGGAAATTTTGCACATGATCTTCATCCTTGTGGTGCTACAAGATGGTGACCCTGCAGTTCATACCCTGGCTCTCACATGCACACGTTTCTGGAGGATAGTGAGAGAGGAATACTTTCTGAAAGAAGCACACTTCTACTGGCTTGACTGTAAGTTTTGTTCTTTTCCTTCTGTCCTCCTTCCATATTTTTAGAGGCAAATTACCTCTGGGCTATAGGTGGAAGTCATTCACTCACAGGATCCCTGTGAGCTATGGGTGCACTTAACTTGGACATGTCAGATTACAGCTTTTTATATTGCAGCAAGGGCAGGGCAAAAAGTTTAGAACTTGAAAAGGGTCAGAGTTTGGAAATCTGTGTGTCACTGAATGTCTTGCAGATGCCAGCAACTTGTCATTATTACAACGTAAAAAGTGTGTTGTACATAAATGTGGTCTGCTTTGTTTTCTGTGCCAGTTTACAACCGTGATGTTTTTAAGTGATGATTCCACAGTCGTGGCCAAAAGTTTTAAGAATGACACAAATATTAGTTTTCACAAAGTTTGCTGCTAAACTGCTTTTAGATCTTTGTTTCAGTTGTTTCTGTGATGTACTGAAATATAATTACAAGCACGTCATACGTTTCAAAGGCTTTTATCGACAATTACATGACATTTATGCAAAGAGTCAGTATTTGCAGTATTGGCCCGTCTTTTTCAGGACCTCTGCAATTCGACTGGGCATGCTCTCAATCAACTTCTGGGCCAAATCCTGACTGATAGCAACCCATTCTTTCATAATCACTTCTTGGAGTTTGTCAGAATTAGTGGGTTTTTGTTTGTCCACCCGCCTCTTGAGGATTGACCACAAGTTCTCAATGGGATTAAGATCTGGGGAGTTTCCAGGCAATGGTCCCAAAATTTCAACGTTTTGGTCCCCGAGCCAGTTATCACTTTTGCCTTATGGCACGATGCTCCATCGTGCTGGAAAATGCATTGTTCTTCACCAAACTGTTGTTGGATTGTTGGAAGAAGTTGCTGTTGGAGGGTGTTTTGGTACCATTCTTTATTCATGGCTGTGTTTTTGGGCAAAAAACACAGTGAGCCCACTCCCTTGGATGAGAAGCAACCCCACACATAATTGGTCTCCAAAAAGGCCATCTTCCAAAAGTCTTGGCCTCACTGTGCGTGCAAATGCGCTCACACCTGCCTGCTGCCATTCCTGAGCAAGCTCTGCACTGGTGGCACTCCGATCCCGCAGCTGAATCCTCTTTAGGAGACAATCCTTTTAACATGTCAAGTCTGCCATTCTAACCCAATCAGCCTGACATAATGATCTCCAGCCTTGTGCTCGTCAACATTCTCATCTGAGTTAACAAGACTATTACTGAAATGATCTCAGCAGGTCCTTTAATGACAGCAATGAAATGCAGTGGAAAGTTTTTTTCGGGATTAAGTTCATTTTCATGGCAAACTATGCAATTCATCTGATCAGTCTTCATAACATTCTGGAGTATATGCAAATTGCTATTATAAAAACTTAAGCAGCAACTTTTCCAATTTCCAATATTTATGTAATTCTCAAAACTTTTGGCCACGACTGGACATTTGTCCTTTATCTGTCTGTTTGGTTCAAGTTATGATTCAAGTCTAGTTTCTAGCGCTAAAATGATTTTCATCATAATATAAGAAGTACTTATACACTGGCCTAATAATTTCTCGTTCTGTGGTGGCATGCCACTCCTAAAATGAATAGAGGAAATACAGCTACCAGAAAATTTAGAGGAAAAAAACAAAAACAAAACAAATCTGCGTGTTACACATGAACCCTTCTCTTCTTTTCTCATCAGGTGTGAGCTGGAAAGCATTTTCAGAGGAGCATACAAGGACCTACAGAATCCCATATCGAATCTCCTGTTGCATTCAGTGCAAATCTCTCTACAAAGACTGTGAAGCAGGGCTCTGAACCGGTTCAAGGAACGAAAACGAAAAACGAAAACAAATGACATTAAACAGGAACAAAAACAAAAACAATCAATTTTTTTTAATCGTTCTGAACAGAAACGGAAACAGAAATTCGAAATTAACCAGTTAATAACGGTATTTTTATCGTTCTCTTTATTATATCAATTTGGCAGACCAAAAACATGAATTCAAATTGTGTGGGCAAATGTGACGGTGACGCATACAACGTGAAATGCCCGCGAAGCAGACGTCATAAGCAGAGCCCTTTCTGATGCGACGAGCTTAAGGTTACCAAGCACCTGGCTGTTTCATGTGCAAAGGTATGTTTAGGTTTAAGTTATTGTAGCCTAATTAAAACTTGTAGTTAAAATTACAAAAATCTGTTGTTGTTTTATAATGTTACAATGCATTACATTTTCTTTTACTTTTATGCATTAAATGTAAAATCATAACTATCTGGAGTTCTGTTTTGTTTGAGTGAATATAGCCTATAATAGGCTATTATGCATATTAGGTAAGGAATAAGTCAACAGGTTTTTATCGCAGATTAAGCCGTGTGGTCAGGATGTTAAGCGGATGGTCTTGAAGGGGCTTATTTCGCTATAGTATTATCAAACAAGAAAATTGTTTTTAAAAAATTATTAGCGCATTTGTAACGAGTTTCCAGGTGAACTCGTTTACTTTCGGTTTTAAAGACATGAAGTTCAAATGACACGAACACGGAATTTGGTTTAATCATTTGTAAACATAATGCCAAACATGTTATTAAAAGGCACACACTATCTATCTATCATCTATCTATCTATCTATCTATCTATCTATCGCGCCGTGTAATAAAATAACGTTCATTAACCGGTATTTTTTCTAGAAAACCGTTTTCGGAACGTATTGTTTAATGAGGAACGCAAGAACAGAAACGTTATAATATCGATTCTGCTCGGAGTGAACTGAATGGATTTTTTTTTCGTTTTTAAGCCCTGCTGTGAAGGCTACAGGGGATGTGGGCAGAGGGAAAAAACTACAAGGATTCTACTCCGACAATGAATTTGCAAGATACTGCCGTGCTGACCGTTTTCATGAGGCTGGAGGCACTTTGTAATTGATTTTCTATTGGACATGTGAAGGCTCTGACTACATGCATAGTACATAATTGTTTGATCTCAGTTCTGTAAAACTGAAAGCACTTTATATGGCAGTTAACAAATTCAGTAAACAATTATTTTTTGTTGTTGTTTTATTTTTTTTACACTGATATTGTGATGAAGTGTCTGTTGATGAAGTGATGTAGTCTGTTTCAGTAAATCTAAATGCATACTGCACTGTAAGGTGGCACTATTGTTATGTAATGTATGTTGACAGGCTTGTACTACAATTCACAATGGCAACAGGTAAAGCTGGAGGTACTTTGTAAGTACCTGATTTTCTATTGGACATGTTATATGTGTGTTAGAAATTCTCAGACTACATGCAATTCTACTTTTTTTTTGTCTGTTTTGTAAAACTGAAACCACTTTAAATGACAGTTAATAAATTCGGTATACATTTTTTTTTTTTTTTTATCACAAATATTGTGATGTATTGTAGGTGTCTTTAAACAAATCTGGGCTGAAAATGGGCTATAAGGTGGCACTGTTGTTAAATGGCAATGTATGTTGACAGGCCTGTCACTGGCAACGGGTAAATAAAAGCGGAACGTGAATGGACGTGGATGTGTCAATAAGTTAACACAGTTTTATTCAGTTTTCTTAATTATTTCATCATTAACCGGACTGACATTTCCTTGGGGAGTATTGTAGAACATCATCTATTATTCGTAAAAGCAAATAACACATTAAAGCCAGAATGCCGAGGAAGGTTAAATTTTAATGGATTATCAACTACAGAAACTGCTGTATGAAAATGACATATACAATTAAATTTAAACTCTTAACTCAGGATCGTTACCGTTGTCTCTATGCGAGCGGCCATCTTGCCTACAACATCTGGTTTTGACATCTCGCGTGGTTGTGAGTGATTTGAGTGACAATTTCAAGTTACGTCCCCTTCTTATTAAGCCCTCTCTCTTACAGTCCGCAGACAGACATTGTTGGAACCGGCTGCTTCACGGGACGATCTTCCGCAAATTCCGGTAAGAGCTGTGTTCACACGGACTCGGCGACTGTTGTCAAAAGTTGTTCGATTCAGAAACCTTCTTAGAATGGCGTGTTTTCAATTGTAAACTAAAGGACTATACACTTAAAAAGTGTGTAATTTTAAAGAGTTCAGTTTCTGCCTTACTTAACCCATTTGTTTCTTGGAATAAATGAGTGTACCCCAGATAGCAAAATACAATTGGGTTAATTCCGGGTGTAATATATATATATATACATACATATATACATACATACATATGTATGTTGTCAAATGTTGCACTAACCCTAGTGAAAAAAAAATATGCTAAGTATACTTGCAGCCAGACTAATTGTCAGTATACTTCAAGTGTGTTACTGATTAGTTAACTTGAAGTGTGCTATTTTGGAACAACTAATTTTGTGCTAAGTATATTTTAGTTGTAATTAAATTGTAGTAAAGTATAACTGTAAGTGTATTTAGTGTACTTTTATGTGCTAAATTGGAACAACTTCAAGTATACTTAGTATACTTTAAGTAAGTATATGCTGTAAGCTAATTGCATGCTTGATTAGTGATATTAAAGTGTACTTTGTTTGTATTACAAGTATATTACAAATTAATTAAGGGTGTCTTCAAAATATACAAGAAACACACCATAAATATATTATTTTTGAGTAAAAATATGCAAATTTTTTCCCCAATGCTGAATGCACTCGTTGTCAGGGTCATTAAAACAGTGTGAGTGAAATTCAATTGTTGGCCATGCAATAGTGTTTACTTGGCTGTACTTGTGACATCACAAACTAGTAGCTGAACTTCCTGTCCAGTACACTGTAAATCCTAATAAGTTCAGCTTACTTAAAAAAAAGTTTGGAAACCAATTGCCTTATTTTGTTAAAGCAAACTTAAAGGTAAAACTAAAGTTAATTTAATAATCAGTTTAAAGTAAAGAAAGCAAACTCTTACAGAGTAAATTAACTAATAAATATCAAGTAGGTTTAATGTCATTTCTAGTTAAAATACTCCAGGACATTTACTAATCTTACTTAAGATTTAATAGTAAGATTACTTTATTAATTCTATTTACCTAGCAGTGTTATTTTGTGTTGTGCAAACATCTTAAATGCTGTTATTCTCAACATGGATTTAATCTGCCATTTTAAACTATGGGAACTTAAAACATTTCGTGCAATCGGTTTCCACATTTTCTTTAATTAAACTGAACGTATTTTTATTCGTTCAACCAGCATGAAATGAACTTAACACAAGTTTGAAATTCTCAACAGTTTATTTTTGTAAAAAACTTTAAGAATATCACAATAATAAAAATTAGCTTTTAAAAAATCTGTGTTCTTATAATACTCTTTACAGACTTCTTAACTAAACAGCACTTTGTTGTCATAACATTATCTGGACCCACTGGAACACTGTTAAACAATAGAGCATTTTCAGAATGGCATGCAAACAGAACAGCAAAAATAAAATACAGGCCTTTAAAACCCATTCATGACAATTCTTCCCTCCATGATTGCCTTTATTGCATCCACAATGAGGGCATGTCCTCTGGTAGAACTGTGAGCAGGTCTACAACTGCTTGACTGAAGTCTGCATCCACATCCTAAGTAGAGAAATAAAATAGGTAGAGTGTAAATTTCTTCATTTCAATACTGGAAATGTTCTAAAAGCATATATTGACAAGGAACTTTTAATTCTTTTAATTTATAAGCAAACTGATTCATATTGATGACCAGAGTGAGTGTACAATGAGCTGTGCAAACATCAAGTACAAGGAAATGTAATTAAGCTTTAAATTATGATCACCAAAGAGAGATGACGAGATTTATAGTGTGACAGTGACATTTCACAATACATGATTTAAATCAGAGCAAAAGTGTAAATTATCATTTGTGTCAACTATTACTGCATGCCTTGTCTTGGAAGTCTTGGAATATAACACACAAGTTCCATGGACTAAATGTTTTGTACATTGTTTTCAACATTATAGATGTGAATTCACAGAACTTTTTTTTTTTTTTTTACAACATGCTAAGAATGCTAAGAGCATTTTCTCTCGTGTTATGGAGTGATGGATCACACCCATCATTTACATGATTTTATCTTAAAGGGTTTGTTCACCCAAACCAAAGATTAAAATTAGCCCATGATTTACTCGCCCTCAAGGCATCCTAGGTGTGTATGACTTCATTCTTTTAGACCAATCCAATCAGAGTAACATTTAAAAAATGTCCTGGCTCTTCCACGCTTTCCATGGCAATGGGCAGGTGTTTCTGTTCAACAGTTCAAAAGGAGTGCAAGAAAGCGCATCCATCCATAATAAAATGTGCCTCACACATGAATAAAGGTCTTCTGTAGTGGATTGATGCATTTTTGTAAGAAAAATATACACATTTAAAAAGTTTTAAACACTTTTCTCTCACTTCCACTAACTGTCATACGTGCAAGCCTTTCCAGGTGGATGTTGTAGGACGTTTGTGTGCATGTGCTGGTGTAAATATGCTAGTCGAAATGTAAGTTTCGACTAGCAAAGAAAAGTTTGTTTACAGGAGCAAAAAAAGCAAAGTTTCCTTACTTTAGCAAAAGAAAACCAGTCTGCTCTTGGTTTATATTGAAATCCTCCGACATTCTTCTTTATGGATCTTTGTTTTATACTTCTAATTCGTTACTGGTGTTTCATTTCGCTCTGTCCTGTGCTTCCATGTTTGTCACTAATCACCGGCGCATACGCACACGTACATCCTACATCAGCTGCCCGGGATGGCTTCTGCCTATGGCAGTTAGCGGAAGTGAGAGAAAAGTGTATAGTTTTAAATATGGACATTTTTCGTACAAAAACATATATTCGCTACAGAAGGCCTGTATTCACCTCTCGGAGCCGTGTGAGGCACGTTTTATTATGGATGGACGCATTTTACTGCACTTCATTAAACTGTTGAACAGAAACAGCCACCCACTGACATTATAAAGCTTGGAAGAGCCAGGATATTTTTTAATATAACTCTGATTGTATTGGTCTGAAAGAAGAAAGTGCATGTGAAAATGCATGTGATAGAGATTTACTACTAATCACAGAACCATCTTCACTGTCGAGATGCACATGACAATCACATGTGATTTATCGTGCAGCCCTAATATACACCTAGGATGCCTTGAGAGTGAGTAAATCATGCGCTAATTTCCATTTTTGGGTGAACTAGGCTCTTTATTTCAAGAACTTTATTTCAAAGTGTGTAATGATGTTTGTGATCACTCAACACAATTGCACGAATTTAAAGCATTTACACCAATTTCAGTAATAAACTGTTTCACAAAAGACAAATATAGCATCTACTGTAAAACTAAAAAAAACAAAAATACACAGAACCTTTGACAATTTTTCATAACCAGAACTATATTCATATTGAATAAAACAAAATGATGAGAGCAGAAAATCCAGTAATACTTACGAAACACATCCTGTAAAATTCCTGTGGGTCATCCTCCAGGATGACTGAAAGCCCCTGAAGTACTGCAGTGGAAACATCAGATGACTATGAAAAAATAGAGACAGGCTAAGGATAACAATCATAAGCAAATCATGATTTAAAGATGACAACTACAGTCAACATGATAAAGAAATACCTTTTAATTAACTTGATGTGAAATTTAAAATCCTTTTTTCTAGAAAATGTCAAAAGTGCAGAGTCTGTGTCCAGTGCTGCGCAGAACTCAGATCCGAGATATGCGACTGAATCCTGCAAAGATCTAAGAACAAACATTAAGTGGCTATTAACATTTTGAAGGACACAATCCATAAACACACTTTTTGAAAAGGAATAGGGTTTTGAAAATTTTGGAAATGAAAAAAAAAAACAGGTTCACCCAAAAATAAAAATTAGCTATTAATTTACTCACCCTTACGCCACCCAAGATGTTCATGAGTATTTTTCTTCAGCAGAACAGCAAAGAAGATTTTTAGCTGAAAATGTGGCCTTTGGTGATCGATAAAATTTAAGTCAGAGACTGTCCATTTTTGGAGGGAAAAAACATATCAAGGAGCACAAAATTAATACCTGTTGCTCCTGATGATATACTGAGGTTTTATCAAGATGATCGATCTGTGGAAGAAAATGAAATAAATGCTTTTAAGTCTCATTTACTGCATTCATCTTACATTTATCTAAGTAGATCCTCTCTGCAAAGTATAAAACACAAATGTAAAGAGTGTCTGTTATGTCACAAACATAGCACTTGTAACAAACATAAACTAAAGCATCTGAACTTACATTTCCACTGCACAGCAGTCATCAGCTGGTATTCTAAAATAATAAAAAAGTGTTATCCATCAATCAAAAATCAGTGAACAATGAACAAACAAAACCAAATGTATAGAGTATTTTTTTCTTATGTAATGTAAATGGAAACATCTGGTATTTTAAAACTAAGATCGTTAACTTACATTTAAATAAGTTTCAATGTTATATATACTCTGCTTGAGGAGGTGGGGGTGATGGGTCTGCTAAAGACTCGTTGACAATCTCAGAATGCGTATTGTTTGTTACTGCCTGCACATTACCGTAATTATCATACTAAGCACGCATACTATTTTCGTCGCAACCAGGTATTTCTAACAAATAATGCTACGGCTTGACTACAGTTTAGCACTCATAGTTGCTTTCAAAATCGCCGTGTCAAGTTAAAAAGAGTTATTTTAAAAGAACCCGTCTGAAGATGTAGCGTTCTTTTCCATCCGTTATTTGTACACTGACCGGATTGCGCGCTCTCTAGCGTGAATGCGGCGGTGTCTCTGAGCTTCTCATTCGAATGTACCGCGTCCAGAATAAAATATCCTACAGCATATGCTAAGCGTTTACGAAATTAAAAACGATCTCCTCGTTTGAAGTGTTTTGTTTACTTCTCACTGAATTTTGAATTCTGCAAAACGTCACATGAAACAACCGTCGTTCAAATTACTCCTATTCTCGTAACTTATCACTAGCACGAATGGATAACATAGTAATTAATAGACAACCAGGCAGCTAATTTTACAGATATGAAGTGGACATTAAGTTAAGTGGTTTGAACAGAAATCGCTTCAAATAATGTGCAGGGTCAACCGTGTTTGAGTTCTTTGAATGGGCTAAGATGTTCCACAAAACAACATGCAACAAAGTGCATAAAATCTAACCATCATAAGGACTAGCAAGCAGAAAATGAGACTAAAATTAAAAGCCTTTACCTTGATTTTACCGAAATAGATCCTCTGCAAACACACGTTGAGTCTTCAGCCGGTGTGCTTCTGCGACGTGGGGGAGGGGCAATTGTCGCCCAGTGCGCATGCGTAACAGCATGTCTTGGACATTTTGAGTAATTTTACTTAAATTTCATTAGTTATGGGAACTATCTGTTGTAATATTTCAGCAATGAAAAAAAATTAGTAAACTCAACATTTTGGTTAAAATAGAGTAAACTTACTAGTATTTTTATAGCAAGGAATACTATTTGGTTTTACAGTCTAGAACACTTTTTCTAGTGTTCGTATGGTGTGCTGTTGGTATAAAATTATAAATGCATTGATGTACATGGACCCCTCTGTGACATTGTATCAATTTATTAAAATACTTAAATCACAATTACAAGAGTAGCATTTTGTATGTATGCATACACTTCATTTAATAATGTTTTAAATGGGCTTTAAATGCATTTATCATGTTTTATTACTTTCTGTTGTAAGCATGAAGTACACTTAAAAATTACTCCAAAATTTTACTTAAAGCATACTAACAAGTTCTTTAATAATGTACTTTAAAAGTATACTTTCAATGCATTGTTACATTTCAGCACACAGTTAAAAATAATACTAAAATATATTTACATAAAGTGCAAATAAATACACTTTTAAAAACAAACAAAACTACATTTCAAGTATATTTTTAGAAAATATATTTTTTAGAAAATATACTAAATTACAATTATTTTAAAGTGTGTTAAAAGTTGTATTGTGAAAATAGGTAAAAGCATGGTGGTAATACACTTATAATATATTTAAAGTTAGTACAACTTTTGGTTAGTATATTTGCAATGTACTATTGAAACAGGAAATATATTACAAATACAATAAAGTATACTTTTTTTCACTAGGGAATACCGGGCAACCTTAACATTGATTACGGACAAAAAACTGTCGGTGAGTCCACATGCAAAATAGACTCGGCCTATAATTCGGCTAAATAAATATCCTCGGTAGGGTAGGCTATAATTCCGGGTAAACAGAGTCCTTAGCCTCGGGGCTCCTTAAACTCGGGGATCCTTATACTCGCGATCCTTAGACTCGGGGCTCCTCGTGGCTCCTTAACCTCCTCGGAGCTCCTTATACTCGCGAGCCTTAGACTCGCAAGCCTTATACGCGCGAGCCTTAGACTCGGGGATCCTCGTGGCCCAACAGGGCTCCCTCATGCTCAAGGAGCCTTTACAGGGCTCCTTATACGCGAGCCTTATACTCGGGGCTCCTTATACTCGCGAGCCTTAAACTCGGGGCTCCTTAGCCTCGGGTCCAGTGATAAGCCTCCGAGAATCTCTCTGGCATTCGAATCTGTAGGTGCAGATGCTGCAGCCGTTAAAGCATGCGAGCCAGAATCAGCGCGTTTTTTTAGTGTTCACTAATCTTTCATTTACAGTTGATACGCAGCAAAACGTTTAATTTCATGCTTTCATGTATATAGACGTACACAATTTATTTACAAAACTATGCAATTCCAGCAAAACTGTGTGTGTGTGTGTGTGTGTGTGTGTGTATATATATATATATATATATATATATATACACACAATGTATATATGTATAGAAGGTCACTGCATATAAAAAAATTACAAATTAATTGCAAGTGTTTACATGTTTATAATAACTTTTGTTATTTAAATAACTAAAATAGCCTATAGACAATAATGTGCGATAATGATTCAACACACTGCATGATGCCATGATAAATTCACCTAATTAGTTATTAATTTAAATATATTTAATTTAAATTATATAATATATTATTTAAATAAGAGAACACCACCAAATAAACTTTGGGTAATCAGAAAAAAATGTTTTATTCATTAAACCGTGGATCGGAGTTTTATTATTATTATTTTTATTTTTTTTCCAGGAAACGGCAGACTAAATGGCAACACAGTAGCGAACAATATATATATATATATATATATATACACGTATGTATGTTGTCAAATGTTGCACTAATACCGGCCAATTCCAGCAAAATAGTGTGTGTGTATATAGAATGTATAGAAGGTCACTGCATATATAAAAATGACAAATTAATTGCAAGTGTCTACATGTTTATAATAAGATAACTTACGTTATTTAAAAAGTAGCGAACAATAAACTAATTCAGTGAGTAGAAAGGTGTTACAACTTATAGTAGCAAGATAATGACAGCGCGAAAATATAGGCAAATTGCTACTTTTTGATGTTTTTTATCTAATATATATCTTTATATATATTATATATTAGATATGAGTCCACATGCAAAATAGACTCGGCCTATAATTTGGCTAAATAAATATCCTCGGTAGGCTATAATTCCGGGTAAACAGACTCCTTAGCCTCGGGACTACTTAAACTCGGGGATCCTCATATATATATAAATCAGTGTACCCAAATTAGCAAAATACAATCGGGCTAATTGCGGGCGTAATTTGGCAATGAGTCCACAAGAAAAATAGGCTACACTTGGTAGCCTATAGACTATAGTGAATTTAAGCCTCCGAAAATCTCCCTGGCATTAGACCAGGGGTGGTGAATGTCGGTCCTGGAGAGCCGCAGACCTGCAGAGTTTTGCTTTAACCCTAATCAAACACACCTGAACAAGTTAATCAAGATCTGAAGGGTTACTTAGGTAGCTACAAGCATGTGTGCTTTGATTTGGGTTGGAGCTGCAGGGCTGCGGCTCTCCAGGACCGGAGTTCGCCACCCCTGCATTAAGCTCGGGAATCCTTATACTCGCATAATCCTTATAGCCTGGGGTTGAGTGGTAAGGCTCCGAGAATCTCTCTGGCATTGGACCGAGTGTATTTTGTCTGTGTATGCCCTTACTGAATCTGTTGGTGCAGATGCTGCAGCCGGTAACCCATGCGAGCCGGAATCAACCCGTTTTTAATATCTAACGTTACTTTACTATTCACTAATTTTTCATTTAAAACTGATACGCAGCAAAACGTTTACTTTCATTGTAACTATAGACGTCTCATTATGCTGAATTAAATTTTAAAGTAAAGAACCAATTGATTAAGCTGACATGAGGAAAATTTAAACAATTTATTTACAAAACTATGCAATTACACTAAAATGATTACAAAAATAATAATACAAAAAATACAGAATGTGTATATGTGTCCCTGGACCTCAGAACCAGTCTTGTGCTCGGGTATTTTTGTAGCAATAGGGTGAAATTTATCGACTTTTCTTTTATGCCGAAAATCATTAGGCTAAGTAAAGATCTTAAGTAAAGATCATGTTTCATGCAGATATTTTGTACGTTTCCTACCGTAGGAAAACTTTTTTATTATTATTAGTAATATGCATTGCTTTATTTGGACAACTTTAAAGACTATTTTCTCAATATTTTGATTTTCAGATCAGATTCCAGATTTTCAAATGGTTGTACCAAATATTGTTCTATCCCAACAAACCATACATCAATGAAAAGCTTATTTATTCAGCTTTCAGGGAATCTCAATTTTAGGAGCCCCTTAAGGGACATGGTGGTGGAAAAAAAAATTAGAGCGAGTGGGAAACAATTTAGGGTGGGAGGAAAAATATTTTTCAGATTTTTTTTTTTTTGCGTTCTTTCGCAAAACATTTGCGTTTCCTCGAGAAATTTTACCTTCCCTCGCAAAACCAGTTGAGTTCGGACAAACACTTCCTGTTAACTTTACAGCTTGTAGTGGTTCCTATAGCTTGCACGTTCGCACTTGAGCGATTCATAGTTTGATTTTGACCTTAGACTCAAGTAGGCTGTTATATAAATACATCAAGGCACGATTTCTAAAATATAAAACGCTGTAGGACCAAATTCAGTACACATCTTATATACCAGAATAGCTCAGTATATAAACGTAACCCGCTAAATTGCAGGTTAAAGGAACACTCCACTTTTTTTTGCTAATAACTTAGCATAGATCATTAAATCAGATTAGACCGTTAGCATTGAGTGAGATGCTAACGGTCTAATCTGATTCAATGATCTATGCTAAGCTATTAGCAAAAAAAGTGGAGTGTTAAGCTATCCCCCAAAGGAAACTTAACGGGCTAATAGAGTATAAAAGGTCGAATTCGATATACAGTTTAATACATTTTAAATGTAGGAAAGCAGGTAACCCCCGAATATGAGTAGAAAACTCTAAATTGCATGTTATGCCTTTTCCTCCCATAAAGAAAAGGCGGCTTTATGAAGACGTTGATTTAAAA
>VONZ01002524.1:0-47660 GCA_012976165.1 Labeo catla
CACATGGAAAGTGGGTGAGATACGGTAATGGGCAGGTAATTCTAAACGATATGAAACTGGAGTAATCTGACGGAGAATTTTGAACGGACCCACGTACCTGGGACTGAGCTTGCGACAGGGAAGTCGGAGGCGAAGATCTCGTGAGGAGAGCCAGACCCACTGACCAGGGGTATAAGCTGGATGCGGTCTCCGATGGCGATCGGCCTGTTCCTGTGCCCTTCTAATGGCTCTTTGAAGGTGGACATGAGCCATGTTCCAGGTCTCCTCACTCCTTTGTAGCCAGTCATTAACAGATGGTAATTCTGAGGGTTCTCCAGACCAGGGAAAGAGAGGCGGCTGGAAGCCTAAGACACATTGGAAGGGTGTGAGACCAGTGGATGGCTTGCGGAGGGAGTTCTGAGCATATTCCGCCCATAACAGGTAGCGGCTCCAATCCTGTTGGTTGTTGTGACAGTATGTGCGGAGGAAGCGGGTGAGTTCTTGGTTAAGGCGTTCTGCCTGTCCATTGGATTCCGGGTGGTATCCTGAGGTGAGGCTAACATTGATGTTGAGATGTTTGCAAAATGCAGCCCAGACACGAGAGGTAAACTGGGGTCCTCGGTCAGAGACAATGTCCTCTGGAAGGCCGTAGAACCTGAAGACTTGTTCCATCAATACTTCGGCGGTTTCAAAAGCAGAGGGCAGTTTGGTTAGGGGTATCAGTCGGCATGATTTGGAAAACCGGTCTATAACAGTGAGGATGGTTGTGTAGTTACGTGAGGCAGGTAGATCGGTAACATAGTCAATGGCAATGTGTGACCACGGGCGTTGGGGAACTGGAAGAGGCTGCAGGAGACCGGCAGGCCGTTGGTGAGAGGATTTGGATATGTTGCAGGCAGGACAGTTGCGAACAAACTCCGTAGTGTCTCTCTGGAGTGAGGGCCACCAGAAACGGTTGGTAACAAGATGGATGGTGGCGGTAATTCCTGGGTGACCAGAGCTGGGGGAGTCATGTACCCATTGCATCACACGTTGACGGAGAGCCCTAGGAACGTATGTGCGCTCAGGAGGACATTCTGGCGGTGGCGGTTCGTTGTCTTGGGCTTCTGTAATCTCGGTCATGATGTCCCACTGTATGGGCCCGAGGATGAGGGAAGGTGCTATTATGGGTTCAGGGTCGGAGGGTGCAGTGGAGGATTCAAATTGGCGGGAAAGTGCGTCGGCTTTTGTGTTCTTGGGGCCTGGCCGATATGTGACCCTGAAATCAAAACGTGTGAAGAAGAGAGACCATCTGGCCTGACGTGGGTTGAGGCGTTTGGCTGACCTGAGGTATTCAAGGTTGCGATGGTCGGTTAGCACAATGAATGGTTCCTTGGCTCCCTCCAACCAATGCCGCCATTCTTCAAAGGCCGCCTTCATGGCGAGTAATTCACGGTCTCCCACGTCGTAATTCTGCTCGGTGGGTGAAAGTTTGCGAGAGTAGAAGGCGCAGGGGAACAGCTTTGGTGGAGAGCCCTGACGTTGCGAGAGTACAGCCCCTATGCCAGTGTTTGAAGCATCAATTTCGACCACAAACCCCCGCTCGGGGTCTGGATGGTGAAGGATGGGAGCCGAAGTAAACCGTTCCTTCAGCTGCTGAAAAGCCCTCTCAGCCTCAGGTGTCCACACAAGCCTTTTACCTCCTCTCCGGAGAAGAGACGTAAGCGGAGCTGCAACAGAGCTGAAGTTTCTTATAAAACGCCGGTAGAAGTTAGCGAATCCCAAGAATCGTTGCAGTTCCTTGACAGATGTGGGTGGAGGCCAATTGAGAACGGCCTGGACCTTCTTGTCGTCCATGGCTACCCCCTCTGAGCCGATAATGTAGCCGAGGAAGGAGGTAACAGTGCGGTGGAACTCACATTTTTCGAACTTGGCGTAGAGTTGGTGGTCGATGAGTCTTTGTAATACTGCCCGGACATGTTGTATGTGTGATTCTAGGGTGTCTGAAAAAATCAGTATGTCGTCAATGTAGACTATGACCCATCGATTGAGCATGTCCCTGAATACGTCGTTGACAAAGGCCTGAAACACCGATGGACTGTTGACCAGGCCGAAGGGCATAACGGAATATTTGTAGTGGCCAGTGGTGGTAGAGAAAGCCGTCTTCCATTCATCGCCCTCCCGGATGCGGATGAGATTGTATGCGTTGCGTAAATCTAATTTGGTGAAGTAACGGGCTGAACGCAGCTGTTCCAGAGCCGATGGGACTAGTGGTAGGGGATAGCGGTACTTGATGGTAATGTCGTTGAGACCACGATAATCAATGCAGGGACGAAGACCCCCGTCCTTCTTCTTAACGAAGAAAAACCCCACTGAAGCTGGAGATGTGGATGGTCTGATGAACCCCTTAGCCAGTTCCTCCTCGATATACATTTTCATGGCTTCAGATTCAGGTTGGGATAAGGGGAAAATCCTTCCCCTGGGTGGTAGGGACCCTGGAATGAGTTCAATGGCACAATCGTTAGGTCTGTGAGGGGGCAGTTTGGAGGCCTTGGTCTTGCTGAAGGCTTCTGCCAGGTCGAGGTATTCGGCAGGTAGTTTGAGTGTAGCAGATGGTTGGATGGTTATCTGTTGAGGAGGTGTGATGGTCTCATAGGGAAGACAGTTCTGGTTACAGTGATCGGACCATTGGAGAATCTTTCTGGCCGCCCAGGAAATGCGAGGATTATGTCTCTCGAGCCACGGCATTCCCAGAATGATGGGGTTAAGAGGCGAGTCGATGGCAAACAGACGGATGTTCTCAGTGTGTCTCAAGCCCGTCTTGAGAGTGATGTCGTCGGTGATGAACTTAACCTCACCTCTCCCCAGGGGGCGACCATCTAGCGCTGCCACTGCCACCCGGGAACCACATGCAACGAGAGGAATATTATGAACATTAGCAAATTGAATATCAATGAAGTTGCCAGCGGCACCAGAATCAATCATGGCTGCAGCGGTGATCGTTCTATCATGAAACATCAGAGTTACAGGAATATCGAAGGCAGTTTGATTAGAACGTTTAAAACTCACCGCATTGGTCTTGCGAGGCGAGGGACGGATGGGACAGGCAGCCCGTAGATGACCCTCTTGTCCACAGTACAGACAGAGATGTTGTCGAATTCTCCGCTCACGCTCCTCTGCGGGGAGGTGAGTGAATCCGACTTGCATGGGTTCGGGTTCCGAAGTGGCAGCGGTAGGGAGATGAGGCGTTGTAACAGAGCGCGGGGGTCGTCGAGAGCGGGCGAGGTTATCAATACGGATAGACAGTTCAATAAACTCATCGAGAGATTTACCCTCATCGCGGCAGGCCAGCTCGCTTTGCAGTTCCGATGTTAATCCCTTACGATACAGCAGTTTCAGTGGGTCATCCGACCAACCCGTCTGGGCTGCGAGGGTGCGAAAAGTGAGGGCATAATCCGCTGCAGTGCTGCGTCCCTGACGCAGAGCGAGGAGCTGCTCACCCGCCTCCTCTCCGTAAGCCGAGTGATCAAACACCTCCCGAAAGCGTTGCAAAAAGACGGTAAATGAGGGAAATGTGGTGTGTTCACCTTCCCACAACGCTGTAGCCCAATCCAGAGCTCTTCCAGTCAGTAGCGAGCATACAAAGGAAATTCGACTGTCATCAGTGGGGTATAACTGCGGTTGCTGCGATACAAACAGAGAACATTGCATGAGAAACCCCTTACATCTTCCAGCCGATCCGTCGAATTTCTCAGGAAATGCTAGACGAGGGCTGGTGGTGGTGTGGCTAGGAGTGGAGAGAGGTTGCGGCGAGACAGCAGGCTGAGGAGAAATGTCAGCGAGGCGAAGGGCCTGTAGCGTCTTAACTAGCTCCTCCGTGAGTGTAGTGAGATGCTGTAGCTGCTGTTGATGAGAAGCTAGCATGGTAGCTTGCGCTGACACTTCCGTGGTGAGCTGAAACACTGCTGCTGGATCGGTGTCCGGCGAAGTCTTCTGTAATGACTGATCAGAAGCCTGAGGATCCATTTGCAGCTTTTATTAGAGAAAACGTGGTCAGACAGGCGGGGGTCAGGAAACAGCGACAGGGACAGCAGAGAATAAACAAAGAATGGTCACAGGCAGGCGAAGTGTCGGGGCTGGCGGCTAGCAGAGCAGTATCAGAGTCCAAAGCAATAGAGTCCAAAGGGCAGGCGGCAGAGAATCAAACAACGAGAAAACAATCCTAGGTCAAACACAGATAATCCAATAACAGGGAAAAACGCTCAGAAATGCAGCCGGGGCAATACAAGACTTCGCAACGTGAAAGAGTCCGGAAGCAGTATAAATAGGGGAGGAGATAGGGAACACCTGGAAGAGCAATCAGACCCAGGTACGGGGAACATGGGAAATGGAGTCCAAAAACAGTCAATATTCGGGAGAGGGTGCCCTCCGGTGGCGATCGGAGGGAGCCACAGAAGCCTGACTCATGACAATAGGCAATTTTTTTTCTTCACTTTTTTCACTTTTAGTTTCGTTTTTTTTTCACTATTAACTTTTAGTTTCATTATAGGGCAGTTCCAGCATTATGGCCCTGACATTCACAGTCAAAACCTGAAATATAAATTCAAACAGAATGCATTCATTACCAATATACTGAACCATCTCTTTATATACTTTCTAAACCCCTGAAAATTAACTCCAGACATTTGTACATTTTACTGTGATTACAATGCACAAACCAGAAGCAACAATATCTGAAGAATGGAGAAGGACTGACCATTTACAAAACATAAAATATCAATTTTATTTCAATTTTCGTTGTTGTGTTTCAAAGGAAAAATCAGTGTTAGGGATATGACATCTCTCCTTTATCGACGTGATCGTTTTGAAAGTAGAATTTATCAGACTATATGCAAACGTGTATAAAATGTTTTAAAAACGTAAACATAGATATCTAGAGGGCATTTAATAGGGCACTTACAATGTTTCTAGTTACTAGTAGTAGTGCATTATTATTTAGTAGTCATTAATTCAGCTAATCTTAAAAAAACATACTGTCTACTAATCCATAATCAGCCTTAATATATTCCGCACTCAAGCACAAGCATTAAGTTTGCGAATAATTATGAACAAAATGAGACATTTTAATTATTTAATAATAAACGAATGTTTTCTTGTCGGCTGCAAGATTCAATTCACGGTGCTGATTCTCATCTCCACAGTACTGGACGCGCCTTTAGAGAGAAATGCAACCTCCACACAGATTACATTATCAGGGAGCATTTGCTTTCGTTTTGAATTGGTTCGTTTACAAGTCGACATTTCAAGCTATCTGTAGATATATTTTATGTATGCGAGGCACCCCATTTTTAAGTTATTTCATTAAAAGAAAAAAAGTGATGGCGTAAGAATAGTAATAGAGCACATTTATTTTAGGTTACAGTTGTCAAGGTCAGCAGGAAGGGACCCAAATGCAGAGTGAGTAAGACAAACAAATATTTATTGAAGACAAGTTCAGGGGTGCACAGGGGTGAACAATCTTGTGACAGCTCCAACCAGCAGGAAGAGAATTAAGCCTCCAGAGATACAGGCTGAAGAACAGTCCCAGTCGGTGGCAAAACCAGGCAGAAGAATGGGGAGACGATCAGAGTAGCAAACAGCTGAGCGTGCAATCAGAGGGACAAGACTCAAAGCAGGCCAGTATCAGAGATTAGGCTCTCAGCACCAGGCTTGGTTGGCAGGCTGCCCTGGAGAACCAATAGGCAAGGAGTCTCAGGCTGGTAGAGCAGGACTGGGGGGGGAAAAACACACAGTACAAACATACAAGACCAAACAAGACACCATTCAAGACCATACAACATAACAAATCAGCACAACACAAGGAGACGAATCATTATGAAATAAAAAGGGAAAAAAGAACAAAATAAAGGGTAAAAGAGTGAAGCAAAGAATCAAAACAAAAAGTAAAAGCAACCAACTAAGTTTAGACTAATTAACTAAAGCATAAAACCAAAGAAAAACTAGACTAGACCAAAAACTGATAAACTGCTAAAGAAATTACAAGTAAGTAAAGTAAGATAACTTCAGTTCAAGACCGAAAACAACAGGAAGAAAGCTGCAGCAAGGATACTCAAATAACAGCACAGGACTGGAATATAGAGCAGCAAGTCAGACGCTATCTCTATGGCACAAGACGAACCAGCAAACACAAGAGGAAAAACAGCACCATATAAAGGGAGGAGAGTACACGAGGACCAGGTGGGCACAATAAAAGAAACGAGCACAAGACATGGACTAAACAAGAGGGCGTGGCCAAGGGAAACAAGGAGGCAGGGTCACAGGAACACAAGGTAGACACAAACAAAGACAAAGCAATGTGTTAAGACACAAGACAACGAAACATTAAACAAGGACAACACAGACAAAGCTGCCAGGGCAGAGCCCTGACAACAGTATGGAATCCGCATTAAAATTAATCTTCACAAGTCTACACCGGAGACAGATGCAATTATAACCTGTGCGATAAGATTGTGCAATAACCTTGTACTTATACATCACGGCATCCCATTCTGTTCTATTCCATTCCTATCATCTATAGCACAACTGTATATACAATTTATTTCATTTTTCAATTAAAATTACATTTTTTGTCTATTTATATTTACATGTGTGTATTTATTTTTATTTTATTTTTAAATTCTCATCTTATTTTATTGTCTGTTTGTTGTTGTTGTTGTCTCTGTGCACTGGAACCCTGTGACATTAAAACAAATTCCTTGTATGCAGTTGGCAATAAAGCTCTTTCTGATTCTGATTCAGAGTTCATGTAGTAGTATTCTGCAGAGGTGGAATGTGGCAAAGGGGTATGTTACAGTAACAGCTGCCCCTGATCCCCTGATTTTTTATTTTATTTATTTATTATTATTATTATTTTACATTTACTAAATGTCTGACGGTGTTGACAAAAAGTGAGGACACAACTTTGAAACATTATGAAACAGGCATGTGTCCTTGTAAAAACAAAATCGCTTTGATATGAGATAATATTACGTGTTCCTTTGGATAAAACAAACTCTTTTTCATCACTAAAAAAATAAAAAAATAAAAAAAATAAAAGACATTTTTAGTCATTTTATTGCCTATGAATGAACCCTTCTCTGTGGACACTATTTTAGATGTAGTGAAAAGACAATACTTGTCATAGATTTCATATAGTAATGATAGCATTAAATTATAATAACTGTGTTAAATAAATTCTATTCTTAATCCTTCGTAACATTTACAACTGAAAATCTTTTCATTATTAAACTTAATAGCGGTTACAATTGCCGGACATGTTTTGTCCCATGTCTCAAGAATCAGTGTTGACCCATCTTTGCCTGTTCCGAGATCTCCTTGTTCCATCGTTGAATAATTGAGACTGGCTGTTTCTACAACTGTTTTTTACACATGCTGTAAGTTTTGCCGTTTTGTTTTCTAATGATATTGTGACCATTTGTCAGGGTTCTCCCCTGACAGTCTTGTCTTTGTTTCCTGTTTCTATGTTTGTGTTGTGTCTGAGCACATGGCTCTGTCTTTGTTGTTGTCTGCCATGTGCTCCCCTTGTCCTGCCTCCTTGTTACCCATTGCCCCGCCCCCTTGTTTAGTCCTAGGTTGTCTGAGTGTCGTCACCTGGTCCTCGTGTTCCTCTCTCGTTTGTCTGAGTGTTCTCACCTGTTCCTAATGTTTTCTACACCTTTATATTGTTCTCCCTTTCCCTCTTGTTTTGCCAGTTCATTGTTCTACTTTGCTGTGCTAGAGTCTACGTTTGCTAGCTTGTCTTCCTGTTTGTGATACTGATAATTCCTCGTCTAGTTGTTCACTAAATACTGTCTTTTGTCTGTCTTTAGTCCAGTCCAGTCCTGTCTTGTCCTGCAGACCGAGCTCTGTCTGTCTTTCTCCGAGGAGATTGATGCTGTCCGCATATGAGCTGACTGCATATTAGATCGCTCGTTTCTTCCTGCTCTCGCTTTTAAGAATAAATAAATAAATAACAAGATCGGTGATTCAAGCTATTTATGTGTGGTTTGTTCGGGAGCTGAGCATGTACAGTCCGCCCTTGAGGGGGCGGGCTGTGTTCATTCATAAATGAATGAAATTTATTTACTGCACTCTCACCCTGTACTTTCGCTAAGTGTGTGGATGCTGCCATAAATAAATAAAATAAAGGGGCATCTGCATTCTGAATCTTATTGACATTTTGTCAGTATTAGCTCATTCTGAGCATGGGCGGTGCGGCATCGAGATGTCGTCCTCGCCCATATGAAAGAACTGGGGTTGTGACTGAACGCAGAGAAAAGTGTGCTTTCTCCATTACAGAGAACCACTTATCTAGGCGTGGTGTGGGATCGACCACGATGCAGGCATGTCTGTTTCCTGCTCGGATCGAGTCATCCTTGCGGCAGTCAAGAGAGTGAAAGTAGGCACTCACTGTGAAGCAGTTTCATAACTGCTGGGTCTGATGGCAGCTGTGTCCAACGTGATACCTTTTGGCCTGCTGTTCATGAGACCCCTGCAGTGGTGTCTCAAGACCAAGGGGGTTCTCCCTGAGGGGAAACCTGCTTTGCATGATCAAGGTCACGCGGCAATGCCTACGTGCCTTGGACATGTGGAGGAGACCTTGGTTCTTGTCTCAGGGCCCGGTGCTGGGAGCTCCTTGTCGCCGCGTATGCTAGCGACGAATGTGTCCCTCACCGGTTGGGGAGTGGTCATGAGTGGCCACCCCGCCCGTGGTCTGTGGAGCGGTCACCATCCAGTTTGGCACTTCAGTTGCCTGGAGATGCTGGCCGCGTTTCAGGTACTGAAACGCTTTCACCCAGACCTATGAGACTATGGTCCTGACTCCTTGGTCCAGGACCTCTGAGGGCAGGCCCTACTGGGGAAGGGCGTGGTCCACCGCATTCTTCGGTGCCCGTCTCTCCTCTGTGCCCTCGGGAGATTAGCCTGCCAACCCTGCCGGTGCTTCAGGGTGCAGCGGTCTCCAGCGAGCCCACACCTCAGTCTTCCGCCCGGAAACGTAGCGGAGCTGGGGAGCTCGCCACCCCTGCGGGGGTCTCTACAGCAGCTAGTTCGGCTGTCTCCTGCCGGTCATCCGTTACAGGACACCGAACTAGCAGCTCAAACAATACCCGCGGCCAGTCTTGAGAGACTGGTTCCCTTAGTAGATTATTTGGCAGCGTGGAAACTACTGCCAAATGTATCTGCTTGGGTCCTGCGCACTGTAGAGCGAGGCTATCGCATTCAATGTGGCGCTCCGCCACCACCTTTCAACGGGGTCTCCACTGTGGTGAGCCCCAAGCAGGGTCTGGTAATGGAACAAGAAGTAGAAACTCTCTTGAGGAAGGAGGCCATTGAGGTGGTCCCTCCTCACGACAGGGAGTCCGGGTTCTACAGCCGGTACTTTGTTGTTCCGAGGAAGGATGGGGGTATGCATCCCCTTTTTAGATCTGGGACTACTATGAGATTGAAGTTCAAAATGTTGACTTTCAATCAAGTAGTGTCACGGATCAGGTCCGAGGACTGGTTTGTGACAGTAGATCTAAAAGACGCATACTTCCATGTCTCCATCCTTCCTCAACCCAGGAAGTTCCTGAGGTTTGCTTTCACGGGCGAAGCTTACCAATATCGGGTTCTTCCGTTCGGCCTAGCACTCTCCCCCCGCACTTTTACGAAGTGTGTGGATGCAGCTCTGGCTCCTCTGCGACTCCAGGGCATCCGCATACTCAATTACATCGACGACTGGCTGATCCTAGCCCAGTCGGAGATGGAGGCAGTTCGGCATCGAGATGTCGTTCTCGCTCACATGAAGGCGCTGGGGTTGAGACTGAACGCCAAGAAAAGTGTGCTTTCTCCATTACAGAGGACCACTTATCTGGGCGTGGTGTGGGATTCGACCACGATGCAGGCACGTCTGTCTCCTGCTCGGATCGAGTCAATCCTCACTGCAGTCAAGAGAGTGAAGGAAGGCCGGTCACTCACTGTGAAGCAGTTCCAGCAACTGCTGGGTCTGATGGCAGCAGCGTCCAACGTGATACCTTTTGGCCTGCTGTACATGAGACCCCTACAGTGGTGGCTCAAGACCAAGGGGTTCTCCCCGAGGGGAAACTCACTTCGCATGATCAGGGTCACGCGGCGCTGCCTACGTTCCCTGGACATGTGGAAGAAGCCTTGGTTCCTGTCTCAGGGCCCGGTGTTAGGAGCTCCTTGTCGCCGTGTAACGCTAGCGACGGATGCGTCTCTCACCGGTTGGGGTGCAGTCATGAGTGGCCACCCCGCCCGCGGTCTGTGGAGCAGTCGCCATCTCACTTGGCACATCTACTGCCTGGAGATGCTGGCCGTGTTTCGAGCGTTGAAACACTTTCTCCCGGACCTAATAGGCCACCATGTGTTAGTTTGCACCGACAACAAAGCAGTGGTCTATTACATCTACCACCAGGGAGGTCTGCGTTCGCGCCCCTTATACAAGCTGGCGCACCAGATTCTTGTGTGGTCCCAGGACAGACTCCTCTCGCTGAGAGCGGTTCATGTTCCTGGGTATCTCAATATGGGAGCAGACATCCTGTCGAGGCAGGGGCTGAGGCCCGGGGAATGGATGCTTCACCCTGAGGTGGTGAAGCAGATTTGGAGAGTTTTTGGCCAGGCTCAGGTGGATCTCTTCGCGACTAGGAGAACGCGCAATGTCACCACTGGTGCTCTCTGACTTATCCAGCTCTACTGGGGCTGGATGCCATGGTACAGACGTGGCCGAGGCTTCGTCTGTACGCTTTTCCCCTGATCGCTCTGCTCCCGGGAGTTCTGGAGAGAGTGCGCCGGAGTTTTGGAAGTTCTGGGTGCAGCCCCTGAGGGGGCACACCTCATAGCTTCTGGTCTCTCAACTGAGGTTGTTGAGACCATCCTCCAATCCAGAGCTCCCTCCTTGAGGAAACTGTACGCCCTGAAGTGGAAACCTTTCACTTCATGGTGTGGACACCGCCAGCAGGACTCAGTTAACTGCCCAGTTGGTACAGTGCTGGGGTTTCTGCAGGATCGGTTCTCCACAGGGTTAGCCCACTCCACCCTGAAGGTCTACGTGGTGGCTATTTCGGCCTACCACGCCCCTCTGGGTGGCTCCTCAGTGGGTAGGAACCCCCTCGTTACACGTTTCCTCCGCGGTGTGTTGAGGCCTAGGCCTCTGGCCAGGTGTAGCTTTGCTAAGTGTGGTCGGGATGCTATTTCATAGCTTTGAGTCCTCTGACCCTCCCTTCTTGGGGTTCAAGGCTCTCTTCTCTTAAGTTGGCTTCAGAATGCTGTGGAATGTCCACCCCTTTGACTTTAAGGCTCTTTTTCTCTCGCCCTAGCTGTGCTCTTCCACACTAGGCAGGGATCTGAAGTCTGGTGGCGTGGGCATCTCGTTCCCATAGCGTTTTGACGCAGCTCGAGTTCCTGAAGGGAAACGTCTCAGGTTACGTATGTTACGTAAGGTTACGTTCCCCCGAGGGAACGAGACGCTGCGTCTCGGGCCATACTTCTGGCATCCCTGCAGCGCTTGCTTCTCTATTCAGAAGCTGCCGGCTGCATGCACTGCACGTGCTTTTAAGCTTCCTGGTCTCTACGTCACCCCGCCTGTGACGTCTCGCTTCTCCATTGGACTGTTTGCACACGTGTTTCAGAGCGTGGTCACGCTGGAGGCGTTCCCATAGCGTTTCGACGCAGCGTCTCGTTCCCTCGGGGAACCGGGGTTACATACGTAACCTGAGACGCTCGTTTTGAATAGGTTCGTTTACAAGTCGACATTTCAAGCTATCTGTAAATATTTTTTTATGTATGCGAGGCACCCCATTTTTATGTTATTTCATTATAAGAAAAAAAAAATTCAAGTGATCGCGTGGGCGCCTCCCTGTCAGGCATGAGCATTAATACTTTCCCGCACAAACACTTGACTATGAATAGTAATAGTAATAGAGCACATTTATTTTAGGTTACAGTATGGGATCCGCATTATAATTAATCTTCACAAGTCTACATCAGAGACAGATGCAGTTATAACCTGTGCGATAAGACATATGTGCAATAACCTTGTACTTATTTGTTACCACCTACATCCTAGTACATCCCGGCATCCAATTCTATTCTATTCCATTCCTATCATGCACAACTGTATATACAGTTTCTTTTATTTTTAAATTTAATTTAAATTTTTGTCTATTTATATTTACATATGTGTATTTTTTTCTCAGTTTATTTTTATTGTCTGTGTGTTGTCTCTGTGCACTGGAAGCCTGGGATGCTAAAACAAATTTCTTGTACACACTTGGCAATAAAGCTCTTTCTGATTCTGATTCAGAGTTCATGTAGTAGTATTCTGCAGAGGTGGAATGTGGCAAGGGCGTATGTTACAGTAACAGCTGCCCCTGATCCCCTGATTTTATTATTATTATTACTATTATTATTTATTTATTTATTTATTTTTTACATTTACTAAATATCTGACGGTGTTGACAAAAAGTGAGGACACAACTTTGAAACCGTATGAAACATGAATGTGTCCTGGAAAATAACAACATTGCTTTGATATGAGATATTATTACGTGTTCATTTCGATAAAACAAGCTCTTTTTCATCATATATATATATATTAATTATGCATTTTATTGCCTATGAATGATTGAACCCTTCTCTGTGGACACTATTTTAGATGTAGTGAGAGTCATAGATTTCATATAATAATGATAGCATTAAATTGAAGGGAATAACTGCACTGAAAAAATGTTTTCGTTCATCCAATTAAAAAAATTTAGGGTAATGGTTCAAATCTATATTTTATAACTTGAGCCAATGAAAAATAAATAATTTGCACTAAACAATATTTCCATGAAAACTGTTTTATTAAACTGGCATGAAAGTTTATTTTTCTTTTTGAAGAAAGTCAATTAATTTAAATTCTAGTTAGTTATGATCTAAATAAAAAGATGTAATCAAAACAAAATTTCCCATTTAAGAAATAAGATTATAAATTATTTAGAATTACTGCAACTGACATCCAGTCACAGACAAAATCAACTGAAATAAAAGACATTACATTTCTTAAGATCTCAGCAAAGGAGGATTAAACAACTCCACAAACAGTTTGACTTTATTTGTCATGCAGAAGTTCTTACTGAGAATTAACAGAGGTTTATTTTCATAGTTTTAGTGAATTCCATTTGAAGGTTACCATGTTGGTGAATAGTGTTTGCTTTAGTTGGTCACTTGGTTGTTGATATTATAACACCATCATGTTTTTTTTTTGTTTTTTTTTGCTGCTGCAATTCTGTGTTTAGAAAGCACATTATAGTAGCAGAGTGAGCTAAGAAAAATGTGATCAGGTAATGTTGGCCTCTTGATGCTGGTGAAATCTTTATATATTGGCTTGACTCACTGATTGTTGCTTTGTTTATTATAGTAGTTCGTCGGTGTACCCAGTGGCGGTTCTACACTGAATTGCTCCCCGGGCGAGACTTCCTCCCGGCGCCCCCCCAACCCCAATATATTTACATTATACTGTAAATATATTGTAAATATATTGGCTATAGCCAACATTAACATAGACAATGGAAATAAATTACTGTACTTGCAACAGTTTTGTTGCAAAGCATAATTTTGTGGTTAAATTTACTTGTAAAGATCTCATGTTGTATACACTGCTGAAAAAACAATAGAACCCTGCCCAAAAATAATAGAAAATGTAATGGATTTAATGGTTATAATGGGAATTGTATTGGTTTTAATGGTAAGTATAACAGTGTCTGGTATATGATGGATTCTATTGGTGGGTGGGATGGTAAATCCTATTGGAAAATTGTCCAAAACACAGAACAATAAGGAATTTTGTTTCACTGGAAAAAGTTAATGGTTCGTAATGCTATTTAATAGAAACCATTAGAATTTCTGTGATGGTTTGTATATTAGGCTTTTATTGTGTTTTTTTAGCAAGGTACGCATAGCAAGCATCATTAGCAAGAAGGCTAACAAACCTAAGAGTTGACGTTATACCACTAATTAACATAATGACATGAATACCTTAATCATACAGAGAGAACATTGTTGCATACCTTCATCTTTTGCCCGTTTCTCCTCATCTTCTTTTCTTTTTTTCCTAAATTGGGCGCCTGACAGCTTTGGCCTTTTTCTCTCCATCGCTGTGTTTACTTTGTAATCGACAATCAACAGATTTCCCGTCCCCCAACGCTGTCACTCACGACCAGAAGTCAAGACTAAACCAATTCACCTCCACATCATAATCGTTTTTTATTACCTACTTTTATTAGCAATTTCACACAATTAATTAAATAAAAAAAGTGCAACTTATTGGTCTGTGTTTATAATTATTTTTCTCTTTTTTTTCAAAGTAATATTTTGAATGAAATGTGCGTTATTTGTAATAAAGTCAGGTGTCACTGACATAGTTTAGCCCACCTCCTTGTCCGCTTCATTTGGGAGAGGTGAACTGTACTCTGCGCCCCCTCTCATCCCCTCTCCTCTCTTCTCCTCTCCTCTCGCTCAGCTTCTGTGTGGCTCCTTCAGCAGCAGGGGCGGCACAGGCAGGGGCGTAGCAAGCTTTTCCAAAGTGTGGGGGATGAATGTGGTTTGTTTGTTAACAATAAAAATGATGAATACAATGACAGAAGGGTACAAAAGGTATTAACATACAAGATATAAAAAGCTTTCAATTTAAATGAGTGATAGTGATACTAGAGTGATACTAAAAACACACTCAGAACACACTTGCTAGACTTGCTAAAGATTTAGAATCAGAAATGCTTTAATAATCTCAGGGAGAAATTATTTTGTTACTCCAAATATACAGACAACATTTCATACAAACAACATACTGTATATTCAGAACAAAAATATAAACAACTATGTACATATATAAATGCAACCAACAACAACAACAACTGACCAAATAATATATGACCAACTATATCTCTCATTTAAAAGAACCAAAAGTGCTCTTTCTGCTCTCCTTACAAGAGACAAACTGCTCAGCAACCTTTTTTCTGTTTACCCTGTCCAGATTGTCTTTATGTACATGGCACACAGCAACACTGTTGAGGCGAGTTTGGGTCATCGTGCTGCGTAGCCATGTTTTCAGCCTCCGGAGGCTGCTGAAACTCCTTTCTGACTCTGCTGATGACACAGGCACAACTAGGAGGAGTCGGGCAACTGTTTCGACTTGGTCAAAGAGACCACGGACCTCTGGGGTCATTCCTTGAAGAACTGCAACAACTTCAGTACTAGACTGGAAGCTGTACTTCATTCTGAACAATGCAAGCTGAACTTTGAGGATGTCTGGGTTGATTTCTGGGTACTGTTGGACAACAACATGTATTTTTCCAGTTAATAGAACTTGTTCCAGGTGCCTTAACATTTGCATTCCTTCCTGCTCAAATCTTTCTCTAAACTGCATGTCAGCAACATCCAGAACTTTGTAGAATTCAGTCCTGTAGTAGTCAGAAGGGGACACATGTACATGTGTAGGAGCATTACCTGTGAAGCGCTGAGGTGGGATATGGACACGAGGAGTGGCAATAGGAGTGAGATGGAGTGTTTCACACATACTTGTTGCTTTCGTGTAAAGAGCCTGAAAACTCTCGGAGTTTCTCTTTTTGCTGAAACTTTCCTTAACACAGGCAACAGCTGAAAGCATCCCATCTATGGTCTGAATTGTGCTCTGGAGGGACATATTCAAAACCTCCAACTCCCCTGTGATCTCCAAAGCACACAGAAGACCAAAGACAACATTTCCCTGCTGAAATGTGTCATAAAGCCCCTGTGCCTTACTAGCCGCATCAGACTGACTCACTGCCATTTCAGCCAAAGCCTTGATTATGCACTCGTACTGGTTTAGCACAGTGCGGATGGCACTAGTGCGAACGGTCCACCTTGTTGGACACAGAGGTCTTATAGTGTGACATGGACCCTCACCCCCCTCAGACCTTGCAATTCCCTTAAATATGTCCTTCAGTTTCCCTGACTGCCCAAACAACACACCCAACTCATTGACCCAATCCAGAGAATTACGGATAAATATTGAGGCAGTACAGGACCTCTGTGTAATTAGGTTAACACAGTGTGCAGCACAATGAACATAGGGAGCCAGAGGTTGTATTTTTCTTATAATGGCCTGTGCTCCATTGTATTTGCCAGCCATATTTGCGGCCCCATCATATGCTTGGCCACGCAACCCAGTGATAGGCAAGTTTAGGCGCTGCAAAACATCCATGACTACTTTTGCTAGATTTTCTCCAGATGTCGAAGAAACTTCATAAAGACCAATAAATTCTTCATGAGGAACTAAATCCTTGTCAACATATCTCAAACACACTGCCTCTTGCTCTTTTCCAGACACATCTTGTGTCCCATCCATCATCACAGAGTACTGCAGGTGTGGAAGTGATCTGATGTTTTCAACTATTTCACGTATGATCATGCTGCTGAACAAACTTAGGATTTCATTTTGAACAATAGCTGAAGTATATACATCCTTTCTACCACATGTCAACCACTTGGTTAGAGAGGGGTCATCCTCTGATTTGTACTTCAGAACCTGTTCAAAATTTCCTTCACCACATTCATGGCCTCTAAAAGGTAAGCCCTGCCTAGCCAACATCTGCACAGCACCAATGATTTTGAGAAGACATCCCCTTGCTTCCTCTTGCTGTTTCACACTCACACTAGATAGCTGAACCTGTACTGATCGATTTTCATAGATGTGCGTTGTCATGGCTGTCTTATGACTATCAGATCGCTCATGCACAGTAAATCGTTCAAGGGCTTTTTTCCAATTTTTAAACCCAGATGAAATGAATGCTGAATCAGCATTCTTGGCAAGAGATGATGTCCCCGAGTCAAAGGCTTTGGAGCAGTAAAAGCACAATACACCCTCAACATCAGGACTCACATGGAGCCATGGAAATTTCTGGTACCACTGAGTTTGAAAACTCAGAGTATATTTGGGCAAGGACTGTTTAGAAATTAATTTTGGATCTGGTTGATTGGGTTTACTGAACTGATGGCGAGTAACATCCACGTCTGTGTTCTCTGCTCCTCTCTCTACCATTTCATCTTCATCCTTATCCTCTCTGACTTCCCCCTCACTGTGTTTTTCTTGTCTGTCTGCTTCTTGTCTGTCTGCTTCTTGTCTCTCTGCTTCTTGTCTGTCTGCTTCTTGTCTGCCTTTTACTCCCTCTTCATCTCTGTCTTCCTCACTCCTGGCCACATCCTCACATACACCCTAATCAAAACATTTAAAATGAATTTGTGAATTTGATATAAACACACCATACACACTTGTGCACCTGAGATGGAAATAAGCACCACCCATGACACAAACACACACACAGCCCCTCTTCCTTCATAAACCTCTTTTACAAACTGTAACATTCATTTAATTGCTCACCTGTGAACCTTCCTGTGCTGCCTCTGAAACCAATGCCTCCAGCAACGTCCTCTCCTAAACAAGGTTGCAGTGGTAATAGGTTCAAACAGTTACAGCTGTGGCACTAGAAAACCTCAGTGAATATTGAAAAGTAATACAATGAAATAAATGCAAACAGCATCTAATGGTAATAGGCTACTGTTGTTTAATGTCAACATTTTTCAACTTTCATCTCTCAACTACACTTACAGGATTTCTCTTGAAAAAGGTGTCAATCTTCTCCTGCCTCTTTCTTTTCTGCATCTTAATGATACTGCGTGACAAAAGGACAGTGGTAAGCTTGATAGTGGCATGGGTCTGACAGGACTGTGACTGCTACATTTTGCTTACTTGCAGATAAGCAAGTAAGCAATTGAGATATAAAACAAAAAAAAAGTCCTCACAAAAAGCTTTTTCTAAATAATAATAATATAAACAAAAGTATAATAATATAAATAATAGTATAAATAATTTAACAATTTACTGTTTTTAAACATTAAAATAATATACACATTAAAATAATATTCTTCCATAGTCAACAGGTATGCAAACTGACATTATTTCTCACTTTTTTCTCCTCAACAAATACAATCAAACACAACAGGCAAGTCAGCTAATGAACAAACAATGCTCAAAATATCAAAATCAATTGCAGTGGCAATAAACCCATAAATACATTGCTTAACATTGTCAATTTGTCCCTCCTCATCAATTTCCTGCCTTCTTCATCACAGTTACTTTATGCATTGCATGCCACACACATAACCGAATTTAGCTAAGTTAGCTACTGAACACTATCCCAGTTAGCAATTGCCATTAGTCTAAAAAACGAAATATAATACAGAAAACATTCGACATGCCAACAAAACATAAACAGAACATCTTCCCAAACATATATCAAGCTTATTTAAAAACCTCAAAAGCATAAACATTCAAAGTACCTGGAAAACGGACATGTAAATAATCATAATAACCATAAACTCATCGTCCCTGCCGCCGCTCCTTAATTACTGTCGCTACTGCTTCAGAATCAGTTGCTGGTTGACACAGGGCTTTAGACTCATTCTTTCCACGGGTCGCTCATTTGCGACTAACTTTCTCAGTTGGCTGCAGGAGCACATAAATTTGTCGCTTTGCTTTTTTTTTTTTTGGATTACAACTTTAATCAATGCATGCTGATTAACTTTTATCATAGTTTATGGTTATATGGTAACGAAAGTAGTTAACCCTCAACCCGTACGTTTTTTTTTTCATCAGTAGTATTATTTTTGGTTTGAAGTTTGTGAACGGGAGTTTCTCTTTTGCTATAAGTCGCGCTTCAGACACTTTCACTTTGGAATTCGCGATCTTGTCACATTTTACAAGAAAAGATTATTGTCTGTTTTGCTTACATGTATACACCTTTCAATTTTTAAGACAAAAAATAAAAAAGATGGATTCATTGGTAGCCTATTCTTTATTAAAAGCATAACAACAATAAAACGGGCTACAAAACGAATAAGATGAAGCATGGCATACACCACATGCTGTATTAGCCTATACAGACTAATTACAGAACGTTTAGAAAACACTGAGGAATCAAATAAAATTAAAAGAAAGTCTCCATAACGTGAGGTAAATGAGTTTTTCAAAATGAAAACAAAAAGAAAAGTGAAACTCTGTCGGTGACAATGCTTGCATGTTTATTTTTCCACAAGAATATCAACATGTTCACCTTCTCTGTTTAAGAATCTGTTTAAGAAGCGTTAAAAAAAAAAAAAAAACTTTACTTTAGCTTGAAAACCAAATTCCTCCGTCCGCCATCGTTTCCTCAATATTCGAGTCATTTTTGCCGCGAGCTGTGCGCACCTTCGCGCTCGTGCTGACGCGGCTAGTGGTATAAACCAGGTTCTACATCCGAAGCGATCGCACTGAATGCGGCTCTCTTTATGTGATTAGTGAATTCTGACTCCTGCTGCAATGGCACTTTATAGAACAGAAGCTTTGGAGCAGTGCAGACCATGCACTCGCACAAATGCGACCACGTTAAATTTGAGCTAAATAAAACATATTTTGCAGAAGGCATGAAGTTATGGTAGGTGTTTGGCATAGACAAATAACATTTTAGTCATACATTGCTAGTGCTGATCATCTGCGCCCCTGGTCTAAACAATGTGAAAATTTGGTTGAAAAGTGAAAGACGAAAAGACGTCTATAAAAAGACGTCCAAATTACGTCTAAATATGGTTGTAAAGTGAAAGTTAAAAAGACGTCTTTTTCAGGCCGAATTTCAACCGTAAATTCATGATTATATTTATCTCATATTCAAAATAAGACAATTCACAAAAGAGTACTAAAACATTTATTGACACATTAAATACATCTTTCAAGTAAAAAAACACTTTCCTGCTCACAAATTAAGCCTGCATTTGATTAAACATACCGTAAACACAATAAAACTATAAAATATAACTGTTTTCTATATGAATACACTGTGAAAGGTAATTTATTCACGTGAACTACATTTTCATCATAATTACTCCAGTATTCAGTGTTACATGACCCTTCAGAAAATATTTTTAATATGATTTGCTGCTCAAGAAACATTTCTGATTATTATCAATGTGGAAAACAGTTGTGCTGCACAATATTTTTTGTGGAAAACACATTTTCAGTATTCTTCAAATAGAACTTTCAAAGGAGCAGTATTTATTTGAAACTGATTTTTCAAAACAATAATCTTTAAAATACTGAAAGTGTTTATAACACAGGACAATGACCAATTCTAACCACATTAGAACATATTTCACCCAAAAAATGCTAATTTTGCCATTAATCACTTACTCTCATGTCACTCCAAACCCACAAAAAACTTTTGTGCAGAACGCAAATAAAGATATTTTTAACAGATGCCTTGCAAAAAACAGCAACAACAAAATTACATCTTTATTCATACATTAGGTATCTCCAACACATTTTCACAAAAGCACCATAAGATTTTTGTTTGTGTGTGAAAAAAAAGGCTATGTTTTTTGTGCATATAAACCATTGACATCACTTCATAAACTGAAGGTTAAACAACTGGAGTCACATGGATTACTTTAATGCTGTCTTTACTACCTTTCTGAGGCTCGAAAGTGGTAGTTGCATAAACTGTGAAATAGAGGGACAGAAATTTCTCAGATTTCATTAAAAAGATCTACATTTATGTTTCGAAGATGACCAAACGTTTTACAGGTTTGGAAAGACATGAAGGTGAGTGCTGAAAATGTTTGGTTTAACTAACACATTAGTTAATTGGTTCCCTCAGGGGCATCAGTAGATCTCTGCCTGATCTCTGGTCTTCTGCTTCTTCTGCTCCTTCCACCATCCCAATCCTGAATTTTCGAGCCACGACAAAAGTTTCCACTTTAGATGCTTTAGCCTGGCTGCTTTTTCTTCAGCATCTAAAAATGAGAAAGAAAACAAGAACCAAAATGTAAATGTTAAAAACAAACAAACAAATAAACAAAAGAGTGGGAACTGACTTACAGCATGAGAACGATTTTCTAGAATTTTCAACAGTTTTATGTCACTTCCTATATATGCATCACAAATGTGGTAAAATTAAAATTACTATGCAAGTACTAAAAGAATTCAGCTGCTGAAATGTTAAATGGACAGTACATAAGAACTGTACTGAAACAGTGATTCCTACAATGGTTATAAAAGCCGAAACATATATAAATACTGAGAATGTGTTTGACATTTAAAAAAAAAAAAACCTTACACAGCAAAAGATGCAGTGACCTGTAGCTGAATGGCCTTTGGTTTTATTTAGCTGTGATTGACACAAAAAGGAATAGAAAATAATAACATCACTGAATATGAGTCAAATATTGCATATTTCTGTTCAAATGAAAGTGTCCTCATTCTTCATGAGTGATTATTAACTAATTAGTGTGTCAGGGGTTCTTCTCAACTCTGGGCCTAAAGGTCCACTGCCATACAGAGGGTGCATCTCAATCACCTTAATAGTTTGCTAGGTTGTGAATTGATAAATTGTGTTCACAAATTCAGACATTGATAAGGACAGTGACTCACTACACACTGGTGACTATTTCCGTCCTCACTGTACAGCATCACTACTGAAATTTACACACAGCATTAAAATGAATATCTCTTTTGATGCTATTTACAGTACATTATGATAAATACTTTGTTACATGAATGTGCAAGATTTCAGCCATAAATAAATTGTAAATGTTTGCTAGATTAGACATTACCTGTCTAGAGATGTATGTTTATGCTGAAATCTGATATTGGTTTGTGTTTTAAAATCGGTCACATGTCATTTTGTAGTGAATTATCTCTTAAGTTTTGAGCTTCAGAACTTCCTATAAGGGAACGTAGTGAGCATCGATGCTTCCTGGTTTTCACAGCTATTTAGGGAGCACACATTTCAGTGCACAGTAAACATTTTGTGATTAAGGCATCCCTTAAAGGAGAAGTCCACTTCCGAAACAAAGATTCACAGATAATGTAGTCACCCCCTTGTCATCCAAGATGTTCATGTCTTTCTTTCTTCAGTCGTTATGTTTTTTGAGGAAAACATTTCTGCATTTTTCTCCATATAATGGACTGATATTGTGCCCCAATTTTTAAATTCCATAATGTAGTTTAAATGCAGCTTCAAACAATCCCAAATGCGGTTGTAAATGATTCCAGCTGAGGAAGAAGGGTCTTATCTAGCGAACCAATCAGTTATTTTCATTAAAAGAATACAATTTAAAATACTTTTTAATCTCAAATGCTCGTCTTGTCTTTCTCTCCCTGAACTCTGTGTATTCTGACTCAAGACAGTTAGGGTATGTTGAAAAACTCCAATCGTATTTTCTCACTCAACTTGAAAAATAATTTCGAAATCATCCTACATCGCTGCAGAAGTACCGACCCAGTCTTTGCAAAGTGAACATGCCAAGAAGATCAAACACCCTTAACAAAAAAGGTAAAACTGCGATATAAGACGATTTTGAAATTGAGGGAGAACATGAGATAGGAGTTTTTCGACATACCCTACGAACCGGAACAAAACAGAGGTCGGGATGAGCAAGATAAAGACGAGCATTTGACATTAAAAAGTATTTAAATTGTATTATTTTTATTAAAATAACCAATCGTTACGCTAGATAAGACCCTTCTTCCTCGGCTGGGATCAGTCCATTATATGAAGAAAAATGCTGAAATCTTTTCCTCAAAAAACATAATTTCTTTACAACTGAAGAAAGAAAGACATGAACATCTTTGATGACAAGGGGGTGACTACATTATTTGTAAATTGTTGTTCTGGAAGTGGATTCTCCTTTAACCACTGAACCACTCAAGGGACCTGAGAGATACACACCCATAGTTCAGGTAAATTTATAGTTAAACTGAAGACCTTGATTAGTTTGTTCAGACACACTGGACTAGGTTGGAGCAAAACGCATGTAAGTGGACCTCGAGAGACCTCCTGAAATATGCTCTAAACATGACAATTCAGAGAGGCAGGATGACTGCTAGATTGATGACTTACAACTCTGGTTTCCAGTCCTGGTTATTGAGGACTTATTGAGGACTGGGTACTGAAGTTCTGCAGAGTTTCTGGTGATCCTTGATCAGCTGCTCAGGTCTGATTAATTGGTGTTGGAGCTATCAATCCACTGGAAAATAAGAAGCAATATGAAGTCACAGATGCATTTTTATTTATTCTTGTTAGTCTTACTATATTGTTAAAATAAGTTATCATTACTTTGTGTTTTATTAATGATTTTCAGTCTCTGAAATAGAAAAGTTCTATTAGTTATGAATGGCATCATACCAGTTTTAACACAGTGAGCAAAATGCATACAACATACGACACAATACGATAGACACTATTATAATCAGTGATGCTGTCTACACTGGATGAGGCACAGCACAACACTACAAATCCCCGACAGCAAACTGATGCCGCGTTCTATTTATCATGTACTGACACAAAGTTCAAATGACTTTCAATGGTCGCTCTGGTTTGCATCCAGCATATACAGACAATCTACGTCACTGTGCATTGCCTTCTTGGCATACAATACAAATCACCAAAGGTAAAAAAAAAAAATCTGTTTACATTAATATTTTTAAAAGCTTCTTGCACTTTATTAGAATAAATGGACTAATATTTAAATCCCTTGTGTTATTAACGTTTGTGGTCAGTTTTGTTTATGTTTTTGAAATAAGTCTCTTCACCAACAAAACTGCATTTATTTGATCATAAATAAAAACAGTAATGTTTATTATTACAATTTAAAATAACTGTTTTCTATGCGACTACATTGTACAATGTAATTCGTCATAAATAGAATGTGGTAGCAGTTTACTGTATGGGATTTGTCGTGTCGCCCCTCGCCGCATCCAATGTAGACAGCATCAATGATTATAACGGGTTCTACTGTATTTTGTCGTGCCATTCGCGCCCAGTGTAGACACGGTGTAAGCATAATGATGCTGCAAAATCAGGTTAGATCACTTTTTAAAACATATTGAAATAGAAAATAGTTATTTAAAAATGGTAATTTCATAATATTACAGTTTTACTGTATTTTAATAAAATAAATGCAGCAGTTGTTGCCATAAAAGACTTATTTCAAATACATGACAAATCTGACCCTTAAACTTTTGAATGGTAGTGTATGTTTAAGTTACTTACTAGTCATATGGTTCATAATGTCTAGAGATGTTTTTCGACCAACTCTGGTGTACGGCCATTAGAATGGAAGATTCTAGGAAGGAACACAAACAATCTGGAACATAAACAATCTGTCAACAATATTTATTATACAATGTCAGGTTTATTAGAAGTAAACTATAGCAAAGGTGAAATGCAGAAAAGGAAAATAAATAATATATAGAATATACAAAACAATACAGTTTAATAACAGAATTTACATTTTTAGGTTTACTTATTTAATGCTCATATACAGTGTTACTTATGTTTGTATGTTAAAGTCATTTTAAAATATCTAACAAGCAAACAAACATAAAAGTATATAGATATATATAATTTTGCAAAAGAAAATTACAGATGCATGGTGATATAGGCTAAATATATTATGAAAGATACATATAAAGTAATTTAATAAGCTTTCTCAGATCACCTGTGTTTTTTATATCTCTGTCAGCAGCTCTCTTCAGAAACTTTCAAATCAGGAACTTTTCCTGTGTCGTAGAAGTTTTTTTTCTGAAACTGCTGAAGTCACAGGACAAGTGGAATCAATATTTGTTTACCATGAAAGGTCAAAACATGCTTAAAGTACTTTCAGCTCATTTTCACGCTCCATGTTAATTTTGTATCCGATTAACGGTATATTGCATACTTCTAGTTTAAATAAATTAGCTTACTTCCTTTCATCCAATGACAAATTGCCTGCAAAACCTTTATAAAAAAAAAAAAAAGCAAAACAGCAAATAATGTTAATTAAGATGACATTAAAAGCCCAAACTTTCATAAACAAGAGCTCGTCAATAGTTAACCTAACTTACCTCTTATAGTTAGCATTACAGTTCAGATGCTAACAGACTTTTTCTGAAGACAAAACCATTTCTATAAAGTAAATATTCAACAGAAGTGTGTCATTTACATGAAAGAAAGTGTCAGGAACACATGTATGTACTATTTGTGTAATATTAGAGACTAAACTTACCTGAAATTTGTGAAAGCAACAGTGGGAGATGTGAGTTTCCACCCCATTTCCATGGTAACTCCTTCCGCTCCAGACTTGAATGTTCAGTGTGTGCGCCCATTAAAGCAAGCAGATGTCATGCAGAATGTATAAATGTCATCATAAAGTAATGTTATCTTATAAAATACATAATGTAAATGAAGTAAAACACTTACTTAAATACATATTTTAAATGAGATAAAACACTTACTTCTAGTGCACTGTAAAAAATCCAACTTGCAAATTGTTAACTCAGTTTAAAATTATAAGTTAGGTGGACAATTTTTCGAGCATAGTGTTGAGTTTACTTATAAAAAAGATTTAACTTCATGTTTACTACTATTTTGTCCAATGAAAATAAATAGTTAAGTTGGGTAAACATGATATTTTGATTTTTTGGTTCGACCGTTTAACTTCCTGTCATTGCGCATGCGCAGTCTGTTTCCGCGGCACTTTGCACGGGGCTTCCCCTCATCAACTGCGTTTTAGAAGGGGCTGGATGTTGTCCGCTTCAGGTAAGCTTTGTTCTAGTTTTATTTTAGAAAATAACCTAAATAAGATAAACAAATATTAAACTTGAAATTTTACGTTGTCTTTCGAAAAGGCTATTCTATAAATGTGATGATGTTTTCCAACGAGCTCAGACAGCTATTTAGCGATCTTGTAGTTCACTTCACGTGCTTCACTTGAAGGCCATGTTAAGTTTACTTTGTAAAATTTGAATTAAATGTATCAAAATACACAATTTTAGTGTGTAAAGTTATTATAATAAACTGTATTTAAGTGGATTGTGTGTTGTGGATGGAGTATTTAGGTAATCAAAGAAGCATACGAACCCAGATAGCACACATACGTCTGCAAGATGTATTTTAAAGATCTCTTGATCTGGAAAGCATCTGCTCTGTGGAAACGTCTGGCAGACGTCTGTAAGATGTCAGTTTTACATACATTCTAATTCATATACATCTTAAAGACATATAATAGACGTCTATTTGACATCTGATAGGAAACATCTAATAGACGTATTGCAGATGAGCAAACTACGTCTTGCAGATGTCTTGCAGATGTAAATGCCGACGTCAAATAGACGTCTCAGAGATGTACGTGTGCTATCAGGGAAAGCTATACGGAGCTCATTTTTTCACGTTTACGTAGTCATACGCCTAATGCAATTTACAAATGCTAAATTGAGAATTAATCTTTCTTTTTGGACAAATTGTTGCTTGATTTGCATTAGAGGAAAGCTTTAAGACCAAGCAGAATCCTCTGCCGGCTGGTCAGTTCCATTTTACCGTTCTCCTTTTGATTTCTGCAAATCAGTTTTGGCTAATGCAAAAAAAGTGATTATTGTTCATCCAGTCACGCCACAAAACAGAACACAACTTGGGAAAAAAAATGTAATCTGAGTGAATAACGTTACAGGATCGACAAGGGAGGTTAGAATTGTTAAATAGATGAGTAAAAAATGCATTTTACATTTAAGTAAATTATAGGGCATTCTTAACCTTGTTAACCATTGTGTCTAATCTTATAGACGTACGTGCTTTACATAACATCAGGTCTAAAACACTGAAAATATAATCATGTTGAGTTATCAGCAAATGTCTAGTATTTCAGGAGCTTAGGTTTTTTTTTTGTTTTTTACATAGCTCTTCTTAGCACGATGTAACTAGACTTAAATGTAATTTGGCATTATTATTTTGCACTGAATGTTATTCATCTAATATTCTCCTTTTTTGTATTTAATATTTATTTGTTATGTTGTGTTTTAAACAATTAATGTCAGTTTAGTTGGAATGTAACCCTGCACATGTCAAACTGTTTTTGTTTTTCTTTTCATAGGTTTGGAATGCAGTGTAAGATTTGCAAATTTGCCCACAGTAGCAGAGACGTCCTCTTGAAACACTACAGGCTCCGGCACTATCAAGGGCGATCCTGGCAGCATCCTTGCTTGTACACTGACTGTGTCTGCACTTTTAAAACTTTAGGTGCGTTGAAAACACATTTGACAAGATCACACAAACAAGCTGCTGCATTTACTGAGCACTTTAATTTTTCATGCGAGTTATGTGATTTCAAAGATGTTTGTCAGCCATCTAAGTTTTTAAACCATATCAGAAATCATTTGAGGAATCATGACACAGTCAAATGTCCTTTTAAAGATTGCGAGCTGACAACCAATATCCTTTCGACTTTTAGTAGCCACATATCTCGGAAGCATAAATCTCAAGGTTTTGAAGATTTTAGCTCTTCTGTTACATTGCGAACTGATGGTTTGGAAAGCAATGAAGACACAGGGTCGGATGAGTCAGGAGATCCTATGCCGAATCCGCAGTCAAATGTTACTGATGTCACTGTTCCTGCAAATCCTTCTGAACCTGAAACAAATGTGTATTTAGAGCCTGTAGAGTATAGAGATCTAGAGCACAAACTGGCATCATTGATCCTTTACATGCAGACAATTTTGCATGTTTCAAAAACTGCAACTCAGGAGATATTAAGTTGGATGTGTGATATTGTTTCGTTGTCTAGGTATACAGCAAAACAATTGATCAGGGATATTTTAAGAAAGTATGAAAGCCACATTGATGAGTCATTGGCAGAGGAGCTTGCTGAATTGATATCTGCAGAAGTGCTCAAAACAAATCCTGTTTATACAGCCACTGCAAAGAAGGGTACTCTCTCAACACAATACAGATGGAATGCTTATTTTAAAGAGCATTTTCAAGTAATCGATCCTGTGGAGTACCGATTTGATAGACTACACCAAAATAGCTTTGTGTATGTCCCAGTGTTGAAAGTTCTTCAGGTGTTGCTGAACAGAGCTGATGTGTTGGAAAGAGCAGTTTTTGTTGAGGAGGATCTACCAGGACAGTACACATCAACTCGTAGTGGGCAGTATTACAAAGAAAACCAACTTTTAGGGGTTCAAAGTGATTGCATTTCAGTGTCATTGTACACTGATGAATTTGAGGTTTGCAATCCCTTGGGGACTTCAAAAAAGATTCACAAAATCACAGCCGTTTATTGGGTGCTTCTGAATTTGCCTGCCAAATTTCGTTCTACACTTCCCTCGATACAACTTGCGCTACTCGGAAAAAGTAGTGATATAAAACAGTTCGGACATGACAGATTTTTTGATCCGCTGTTAAAAGACATGAAAGACCTGGAGCAGAAAGGTGTGTTTGTTGAAGCACTAAATGCTCATCTCAGAGGAACGGTGTATTGTGTATGTGCTGACAATCTGGGGGCTCACAGTCTTGCTGGCTTTCAAGAAAGTTTTCAGGCTGAAAACCTATGTAGATTTTTGCCAAGTCAGCAAAGATGACATACAGATACAAAATGCTAGTTGTTTTCAGCTTCGAACCGTTGAACAACACAACTCGCTTACAAATGAACTGAGAGATCACCATGACCTTCAGAGCAGACTGGGTGTAAAGAAAGAATGTGTCCTCAGTAAGCACCTTTCTTTCTTTCACCCAATAAGAGGGTTCCCACCAGATGTCCTACACGACACTTTGGAGGGAATTGTTCCATTTGAGTTATCAGTTTGCTTGAAAGAACTCATCACAAAGGGACATTTTACTCTTGATACGCTAAACAAATGTATTAAGTCCTTTCCTTACAAGGACTCAGACAGAGTGAACAAACCCCAAGTAATTTCCCCGGGCCAGTTTCTCAAAGAAAACTATAGGTGGGAATGGGCATGAGAACTGGGCATTACTACGCTTATTACCATTATTGATTGGTAATCTTGTACCCAATTTTGAACCTGCTTGGGAAATTTTGATGGACTTGAAAGAGATAGTGGAGTTGGTCATGTCAGTTAAGTTCTTAGAAGCAACCCTCTGCTTTTTAGAACGAAAAATTGTAGAACACCGACAACTACTCAAAGACACATTCCCAAACCTGAAATTGCGCCCGAAACACCACTATGTGGAGCACTATCCACACCTGGTTCGCTGTTTTGGGCCATTAGTTGAGCTCAACAAATCTGGACAATCAGATTTGAGGCAAAGCACAGCTATTTCAAAGGTGTTGTGCGTGATGTCCACAATTTCAAAAACGTTCCACTAACCTTGGCAAGTAAGCATCAGCTTATGATGGCCCATTATCTGAATGGTCCAAGTCTCTTTTCATCACCTCTGTCTGTGCAGAAGGTAAAAACTATAAGAACATGTACATTGGATGAACTGCAGAAGACTGCAGTTAAAAAAAAATACCCACACAAAGAAGTTTTGTCACTTGTGTCTGATGTGCACTTGCATGGAATTCACTTCAGTGAGGTGTGGTACACTGAGCACTACAGGTGTTACGAGGTTTCTGAAACAAGTGCAATTGAAATACTTGAGCCAGAGGATCTTAATGATCCTCATCCTCTCACATCGTATACAGTTCAGGGAAGGAACATGATCGCGCTAAAGAGATTCTTTCTTCATTAATTGTTCTTCACATGGCCACACAGTGTACATTAAAAGTGAGTCATCTTATTCTGATTTGAACTTAAACATGACAAAGTATGTCACAGATTGAAAGGAACTGTTCCCAAAATATATAAGTTACATTTTAAACCTATATGACTTCCTAATGCAAAATGCATAAGCGGGTGTTTTAAAGGGATAGTTCACCCAAAAATGAAAATTCTGTCATTAATTACTCACCCTCATGTCATTCAATACCTGTAAGACCTTTGTTCATCTTCGGAACACAAATTAAGATATTTTTAATTAAACCCAAGAGCTCTCTGACCCTCCATAGACAGCAAGGGTCCTACCATGCTCAAGGTCCAGAAAGGTACTAAGAACATCAACAGAATAGTGACATCAGTGGTTCAATCGTAATTTTATGAAGCTATGAAAATACTTTTTGTTGGTACTCTCCAAAATGGTGCTAGGGTGACGCAGAGGAAAATAACTGCTGAATAAAGGTATTTTAGTTTTTTGCGCACAAAAAGTATTCTCATAGCTTCATAAAATTACAGTTGAACCACTGATGTCACATGGACTATTTTGTCAATATCCGTGGTACCTTTCTGGACCTTAAATATGGTAGGACCCTTGCTGTCTATGTAGGGTCAGAGACCTCTCGGGTTTAATCAAAAAGTGTTCCAAAGATGAACAAAGGTCTTGCGTGTTTTGATAGACATGAGGGCGAGTAATTAATGACAGAATTGTCATTTTTGGTGAACTATCCCTTTAAGGAATTTGACAGCCTGCAATATATCTACCATAAAAAATGTATAAAAAAAAAAACTGAAAGCTTAAAAATACTCAATTTTACTTGTGCATTATATTCCAAATTTTGTAATGTTTTTGCATTAGAAAGTAACAGATTTTGAATGATGTGACTTGGGAAGGCTTAGCAAATTATGAAAGTTTTCAGCTTTTAACTACCCCCTTTTAGGTCATTCTGCATGTTACCACATATCAAGCTTTGCCATACACTTGATGTACTTTATTTATTTTTAATCAGAGTTTTGTTTTACAGAATATGCTGCTCCGTGTTGTGTTGGCCCCTGATAATATTAGGAGGCTGGATGTTTTGGAAAATCTCACTTCGGTTGAACACTTGAAAACAATTATTCAAGAAAGGCTTCAAATCAAGGATGATTTTCTGATTCAATTTGAGGATCCTGAGTTCGGAAATGAACTCTGTAACTTGACCAATATAACAGAGCTTCCACCAGAAAGAGCAGTGCTGAAGATACTCCAGAAAGTACCTGAAGAATCAGAACCAGAGACCTCGATTTCCTCTTTAGACACTGCCAGTATGTCCTCCCCAACTGATAGCTCAAACCAGAGTTCCTCCTTTGTGTCTGTGAGACAGCGTGAAACTTCTCAGTGGCCTTCTCCTTTCCCGATTCCCAGGTTCTCTTATGATGTTGAGTTGCGGCTTGAGAAGGGGAACGTGAATTTTAAAGAAGATGGAACACTGCTCACAGTACCAAGAGAAATGAAAACGGACATCCTGGATTGCATAGCTCAGGCAATTTTTTCATTCAAAGCTTACCCAAACAATCAAGAGTTGGAGTCTGTGTCTGCTGCACTGATTGAAAAGTATCCATGTCTGAAGGACCCAGGCTCAGGAACAGGTTATCACAGCTGGACTATGAGCATCAAATATAAGGTTGGGAACTACCGTCAGAAACTACGAACGGCAGGTTGCTCTGAAGTCGCTGTGAACCAAAAAATTGTGGACAAGGACTCTAGATGTCTAAAGAAAGCAAAGAGATGTGAGGTAAACTTCCTTCCAGACAACCCAGTAGGGCAGACAGATTGTTCCTTACAGAAGGAAAAAGATGCACTACAGGAGGAAATGAAGAAGAAACATTTCAGCATGGCATTTGTTGACTCCAAAATGGAACTGACATTCTCTCTGAGAAGGAAAGAGATAGTTGAAGAAGAGCCTCTTGTGGCTGATGTCATAAAACAATGGCCAGCATTGTTTTTGGAAGATCAGGTGAGTTTTATGTATTGTATTTGAGATTTATTTATTTATTTAAAGATTAAAGGGTTACTTCACCCCAAAATGCAGATGAAAACCCCTAAAAGCTTCGTTCGTCTTCGGAATACAAATTAAGATTTCTTTTTTTTTTTTTAATGCAATTTGATAGCTCTCTGAAACTCTGATAGACAGCAATATAATAAACACCATCAACGTCCAGAAATGTAGCAAGGAGACTGGTAAAATAATCCATGTCACATCGGGTGTTCAACCGTAATTTTATGAAGGTATAAGAATACTTTTGTACGCAAAGAAAACTAAAATTACAACTTTATTAAAAAATTTGTCTCCTCCGCATCACTCTACAGCTATTTTGGAGAGTATCACCTCAACCCAAACTGCGTTTGCTGTTCTATGTCAGCCGCAACACACGGACATGTTGTTTTCATTCAAATCAATGTTCAAATAAACACAGAAAATGTATCTGCGTGTTGCGACTGACAAAGATTTTTAAAACGTTAATCACTGTTAATTGTATTAATTACATTGCTGTCTATGGGAGGCTCGGAGAGCTGTCAGAATGCATGAAAAATATCTTAGTTTGTATTCCGAAGACGAACGGTTTGGTATAACATGGGGGTAAGTGATTAAAGACTATTTCAGTTTGGGGTGGAGTAACTTGTGTAGTCTTGTGTAGTCCTAATTCTTCAGTGATTCTTACTGTTCAAATTTATTTATTTGTTTATTATTATTTTTTAAAGATCTGTGCCGAGTTTTACAAAATTACACAAACCAACCTGAAGAGTACCTTTTTCTCTTCTTTGGATGAATACGCGCCAAAGATGACCGCGTTGTACCGATCACGTGGTGGAGCCTATGGAGATGAAATGAAGACCCTCCTAGACCAACTTGATCAAGTAATTATTTAGCAACTTGTTAAGTAATTATTCAGTGTGAAATGATGTAAATATATTGTAAAATGTGTAACCTGTGAATGAGCATAATAGTGGCCCTTTAAAGGTAAGCTTTAAGCTTCTGGTCGAATATATCATGCATATAACTTCTTCTGTGTCTTTCAGGCTTCTGATGTGCTTGCTCAAAGAAAGGCTACAGCTCTCAAAGGTCTACCTTTGTTTATGAGGGAAAAGTCTGGAAACTTCCTGAAGACTTGCCTGGTAAGTGTTATCAGTCTGTTATCAGCGTATACACTCATCTGAGGTACTAACCAGATCTTGTAAACAGAAAAGAGTTTTGCCTGGTGTCCAAAACCAATCTGCTAACTGTTTTATAAACCAAACGGCAGGGGAAAGAATAGAAAGGAGGAGTTGGCAAAAATTTATTTATTGAATCATCTTAGTTGAATGCTTCTCAGTGATAAGTCTGACAGCACAAATTCAACAAGAGTTATATCCAAGAAAACAATGGAAAATTACTGCATGTGTGATTTTTTTTTTTTTTGGGTGTGACCTATCTCAACAACATAAAAAGGTTGTTGTGGTCCAGCAGAATTCAGTCAATTAAAAATGATTTTTAATTCTGTTTTTATGCTGCTTTTTACTTCAGGACACAGACCCAGAAGACACTCACACAAAAGGGATGAAGATGGGGGTCTTAACTGTTGTTGAAGATGACGTTCCCACCATCCATTCAAACCCAAATGTAAGGTGCCTGTCTGTAGTTCTGGAGGAGCAAGTTGTGCTGGATAATGTGCAAGACCTCCCTACAGCTGTTGCTCTCCTGTTTGGCTTGATTTATGCCCTCAACATTAGTTATCCTAAAGAACTGAAATACACTTTTGAAACGATTCAGAAAGTGTTTATTGGCCTTGACCCCCAGTGCTCTGCAAGAGTCCAGTCCTTCAAAAACAAATTGTTAAAGTTTAAGTAGTTGCAGTTCATACTGCTGATCAAAAGTGCAAGCACTGATCTGTTCCTGTTTGTTCAATAGCTGTATTTGTAATACATGTATATGTATGCCAAGACAGTTTTGAGTTTTAAGGTAAGGTTTTATGACTTTCAAGTATTGTTTTAACAGTTGTAAATAACTGATTGCTCTAGCACTTGTCTTGTTTATTGCTGCAGCATTTAAGATTATTTTGGCAATTTGAGAACAATTTTGTTAATTCAGCACTTTAAAAGCGTTTGTGTTTTGTTTTACTCCAGTACTTTAAAGGCATTAGAGGATTTAAAGGATTAATATTTTTGCCTCTCTTTTTGCCTTTTATTTTATTTAAATTTAATTTTGTTTTATGTTTATTTATTTTTATTTATTTATTTTTTGGATGACTGGAGTTAGAACTATATCTGAGTCCAATTTTTGCATTTCATGCTGACAGAAAATGTTGCTTGCTGCAGAATTGCCAAATAAATATTTTTTCTGTGAAAATGACAGTCTTCTGTATCGTGTTTACAGTATGGTTTGCAATCTCTGTGTTTGATTTTTAAAGTGAAAGCCATACAGGTATCTGTGGAAAAAGTTTGGATGCAAGATTTAAAGCTGTAAATTAAAAGACGCAAGTTAAGTTGAACCAACTTAAAAATTTAAGGCAACCAGCTGCAAAGCTTTTTTTGAGTTTACTGAACTTCAGGTCTGTAGTTGTCCCTACTCGTTTGCTAAAGTTCACTCAACCCCCTTTTTAACTTTAAACAAACTCATGATGACTAGTTAGATGTACTTACTGAGGAAGGTTAGATGTACTTACTGAGGGAGGTATACCTAACTTAAACCAGCAGTTTCAATCAACTTTCTACAATGATTTGGTCTAACTTTAACCACAGAAGTTGAGTAAACTCAAAATTGCTTTGCAGCAAATTAACTCAATTTTTTAAGTTAACTCAACTTTTTTTTTTTTTTTACAGTGTGTTTTCCTCCACCTCAGCACTGCATAGCAATTCAGATCTATGAGAAATGTTTAGGTGCACACAGCATATTAATATCATCATGAAGTAATATTACACATAATGTAAATGAAGCAAAACACTTACTTTTGGCATTTTCCTTGATAAAACCAACTTTCCCGTCTGCTCCGCGTTGTGATTGAAAGAAAATATCTCTCTGAGTAAAAGTTTCGAAGAGAACAGCACATAAATATCACTATAAATCAATATGACGTTATAAATACATATTTTAAAAGACATAAAACATTTACTTCTAGTGTTTTCCTTTTAAAAGTGACCTCCACCTCAGCACTGCATAGTAATTCAGATCTATGAGAAATGTTTAGGTGCACACAGCATATTAATATCATCACACAGTAATATTACACATGGATCGCGGAACCGGGGGGGCCGCCCGGGCCTGGGCCCGGGTAACTTTTGAGGTCTGGTGCAAATTATGACATACAAAAATACATAGGCTATAGACTAGAGGTGTGACGAGACACTTATCCCACGAGACGAGACGAGACACGAGACTGGGTTCACGAGAACGAGACCAGACGAGATTTTTAAACTTTTCTTAAGGAATCCTCAATGATGAAATATATAGGGAAAATAATCTTTTATTCAGCTGAAAAAGACAAAATCCCAAAAAATGTAGGTGCATTTTGAACTTTATGAAATTAAACTTCCATTTTAATGAATTATATGCAGTAATAAACAACATTTAAACAAGAGCTTCACGATTCTGGATAAATTGAGAATCCCAGTTTTTAATAAATTGGAGCTCACGATTCTCTCCCGATTCTGGAGAAAAAAGATTAGAAAACTAAACAAAATAATGTAATTTACCAGTGATTCTGACAAACTGCGACAAAACCTGCTTCTCACGCTCCACTGAAACTCGCGATGTGAAACGTCTCGGTTACGTATGGTAACCCTCGTTCCCTGATGGAGGGAACGGAGACGTTGTGTCGAGTAGTGTACGACACTAGGGGTCGCTCTTGAGAGCCCAAACACCTCTGACAGTTTTGAGAAAGGCCAATGAAAATTGGGTGTGCAGATTTGCATAGCTGACCACGCCCCGGACGTCCGGGTATAAATAGGGCAGCGTGTGCATCTGCTCACTTGTTCTGATCTGAGGAGCCGAGGGTCTCAACTCACTCAGAGGCGGTCCAGGAAGGTGGCACGGAAGACACAACGTCTCCGTTCCCTCCATCAGGGAACGAGGGTTACCATACGTAACCGAGACGTTCTGTCGTACACTCCGAGTTGTGTCGAGTAGTGTACGACACTAGGGGTCCCCGTAGAAAACCGCCACCTTACTGGCCGCGTCACGAGTGATAAGCGCAGAAGTAACAGGCAACGTGTTAACGAAGTGCAGCTCACCTCCTCCGTGACCATCCAACGTCCAAGACTGACCTGTACCAGGGTTCTGCAGCCGGGCCTTCCTCAGTAGAGCGGCCGAGTGTCTTGCGAGCGTTGGGAAAGCGCCTCCTCCCCGAAGGAAAAACGGCGCTACGGAGTTCACAACCTGCCCAACAGGGGGGGTACAAGTGACAACATTAAACATGGGGCTGAGGTGGGACTCACACCGGGGGAGACCACCAGACTCAGACCCTAGAGACAAACCAGTCCTCAGGGGAAACACCGCACTACAGGAGTTATAGGTGGGGATACACACATGGGGCCACATAAGGAGCCACTACATATGGGGCACAATTCAATCAGAACAAAGGTGACCATACCTTGTGACCGAATTCGTAGCGAGTCCCTCCGCAAAACTCTGCCACGTCCAGAGGTGCCAATGATGGAGATGGTGTCCAGGGTTCACGCTAGGAAACCTACTGAAACTCAGAAGCGTAATCACCGTTAGGGGAAGCGCTTTAAAGCAAGCTCTACACCAACCAGAGAACTGAGTCAAGAGCTGGTATTCAAGACTCTAGCTGACACTGGCTCCATGCGTAAATTGTAAAATCTGGCAAATGTGTTAGGTGTAGCCCAACCTGCAGCTCTACAGATGTCTGTTAATGAGGCCCCATTTGCCAGGGCTGCCGAGGCAGCGACGCCCCTAGTCGAGTGGGCTCTTACCTCCAGAGGGCAGGGTAGGCCTCTGGCCTGGTAGGCCACCCGAATTGCGTCCACCAGCCAGTGGGAGATCCTCTGTTTGGAGACAGCCTTCCCCTTCTGCTGTCCCCCATAACAGACGAAGAGCTGTTCAGAACGTCTGAAGGGCTGAGTGCGTTCCAAGTAGATGCGCAGGGCACGGACTGGGCATAACAAGGTCAGGTTGGGGTCATCTTCCTGGGAAGAGATAGCTTGCAAAGTCACCACCTGGTCTCTGAAGGGAGTGGTGGGGACTTTGGGCACGTATCCAGGCAGGGGTCTCAGGACGACGTGAGAATCCGCTGGTCCGAATTCCAGGCACGAACTGTTGATGGAGAGGGCTTGGAGGTCTCCCACTCTCTTTACCGAGGCGAGCGCAGTCAGGAGAGCCGTCTTTAGGGAGAGAGCATCGAGTTTGACTGACTGAAGAGGCTCGAAGGGACCCTGCTGTAGGCCCCGGAGAACCACAGCAAGGTCCCAAGAGGGGATAAGATGTGGCCGAGGAGGGTTCAGTCTCCGGGCTCCTCTCAGAAACCTGATTACCAAATCGTGTTTTCCCACCGACCTGCCACCCACCAGGTCATGATTAGCCGATATAGCGGCCACATGAACCTTAAGTGTCGAGGCAGATAGGTGCCTGTCCAGGCCCTCCTGGAGGAAGGATAACACTGATTCGATGCCGCAACTCCGTGGGTCCCTTAGCCGAGCAGAACACCAGTTCACAAACACGCGCCATTTAGAGTCATACAGCCGCCTGGTAGAGGGAGCTCTTGCCTGAATGAGTGTGTTCACCACTGATGGTGGGAGATCTCTGAAGTCCTCCTGGTCGCGTCCAGGGGCCACAGGTGGAGGTTCCAGAGATCGGGGCGCGGGTGCCAAATTGTGCCCTTCCCCTGGGAAAGGAGGTCCTTCCTCAGGGGAATGCGCCAGGGAGGAGCTGACGCCAGGAGAACCAGGTCCGAGAACCAGGTTCTGTTGGGCCAGAAGGGGGCTACCAAGAGGACCTGCTCCTTGTCCTCCCTGACTTTGCACAAAGTTTGTGCGATCAGACTCACCGGGGGAAACGCATACTTGAGCCGGTCCTTCGGCCAACTGTGTGCCAGTGCATCTATACCGAGGGGAGCCTCGGTCAGCCCGTACCACAACTGGCAGTGGGTGGATTCCGGTGAGGCGAAGAGATCCACTTGCGCCTGGCCGAATCGATCCCAAATCAGTTGAACCGACTGAGGGTGGAGCCTCCACTCGCCTCCGAGCGAAACCTGTCGTGACAGAGAATCGGCCACTCGATTGGCATCGCCCGGAATGTGAGTGGCCCGTAAGGACCTGAGTCTGTGATGGCTCCAGAGCAGGAGGTGGCGGGCTAGTTGTGACATGCGAAAGGAACGTACACCGCCCTGGTGGTTGATGTAGGCTACTGTCGCCATGTTGTCCGACCTGACCAACACGTGCTTGTTCTGAATCATAGGCCAGAACCTCCTCAGAGCTAGAAGCACTGCCAACAACTCCAGACAATTGATGTGCCAATGCAGCCGGGGGCCTGCCCAGACCCCGGAAGCTGCCTGCCCGTTGCAGGTGGCACCCCAGCCTGTCCTGGAAGCGTCCGTGGTGACAACGACGCGTCTGGACACCTGTTCCAAGGGCACTCCTGACCGAAGGAACACGATGTCCGTCCAAGGGCTGAGTGTCTGGCGGCACGATGGTGTGATGTTCACACGGAACGTGCCGTGGTGCCACGCCCTCCTGGGGACTCGGGTACGGAGCCAATGCTGCAGCGGTCTCATGTGCATCAAACCCAACGGCGTGACCGCGGCTGAGGATGCCATGTGCCCTAGGAGCCTCTGAACCTGTTTTAGGGGGACCGCTGAGCCGCACCTGAGCGTTGCCACGCATCTCAGAACTGACTGTGCACGCTCCGGGGAGAGACGTGCAGACATGCCGACCGAGTCCAGTTCTACACTGAGAAAAGAGATCCTCTGCGCCGGGGAGAGTTTGCTCTTTTCCCAGTTGACCCGAAGCCCCAAGCGAGCCAAATGGTTGAGAACCATGTCCCTGTGTACGCAAACCGTATCCAACGAGTGAGCCAGGATCAGCCAGTCGTCGAGATAGTTGAGAATGCGAATGCCCATTTCCCTGAGGGGGGAAAGGGCAGCCTCTGCTACCTTCGTAAAGACGCGGGGCGACAGGGAGAGGCCGAAGGGGAGAACCTTGTACTGATATGCCCGTCCTTCGAAGGCAAACCGTAGAAACGGCCTGTGTCTTGGAAGGATCGAGACATGAAAGTACGCGTCTTTCAGGTCTATCGCCACAAACCAATCCTGGAACCTGACGTACGTAAGAATGTGCTTGAGGGTCAGCATTTTGAACGGGAGCTTGAGTAGGGCCCGATTCAAAACCCTCAAATCCAGGATAGGTCTGAGCCCACCACCCCTCTTGGGTACAATGAAGTAGGGGCTGTAAAACCCTTTCTTCATTTCGGCTGAGGGGACAGTTTCTATCGCACCCTTCGCCAGAAGGACTGCGATCTCCGCCCGAAGAACCGCGGTGTTGGAGCCCTGGACCGAGGTAGTGAGAACACCGCAGAACTTGGGCGGACGACGTGCAAACTGGATAGCATAGCCGAGGCGAATGGTCTTGAGCAGCCAGCGGGAAGGATTGGGGAGATTCAGCCAATCCAGAAAGTTCTCCGCTAGGGGCCGCAGAGGAGTTACATTCGACGTACCAAGGGTGGGGGAACCTTCGCTGGGAAAACAGCGTGTGGTCGGAGGTAAGAAGCCCCGAAGGCCACTGGCTGCTTTGCCCAGGGAGACCGAGCCGTGCGAGCTTAGCAGAGGATCCACCCGACAGGGGAGATCGTCTGACCAAGCCCGTTGTTCTAGAGCATGAGGGAGCACAGAAGGTGTGTGACCGCATGCCCTGAACGGAGGAGACAGCATCCGACCATCGAGCGGAGGGTCGGGGGTGCTGTGTAATATGCCCAGAGAAGGAGAAAATTGCTCTTTTGTTGACCAAGTGGTGGCCGTCTGCCGGGTGGCAGACAGCCGGGTGGAAGCCGAATCCAGCGCTCGTCCCCTCGTCGAGTGTGGATCCGGACAGGCCAAACGATCCCTCCTCCCTGGGCTGCCCGTCTCAGGAACGCTTCGAAACCTGCCGGGGGTTCTTAGTGGCCTGAGGACGAGCTGGCGGTGCCACCTTCCTACGAGTGCTGGACCGTTGGGCGGGTCTGGCTGCAGACCCGGCAGGCTGCGGGGTCTGAGCCACCCTCGTAGGGGGCCTTCCACGGCGGGGAGCAGGCGGAGGCTGCTGCGTCGGCTGAGCTGGGCCGGAACTCGCTGCACGCCGAGGCAGGATGTGCTTGATGGCCTCCGTCTGCTGTTTCACGGTGGAGAACTGCTGGGCAAACTCCTCCACGGTTTCGCCGAAGAGGCCAGCCTGGGAAATGGGAGCGTCGAGAAAGCGAACCTTCTCGGCGTCTCGCATCTCGGCCAGGTTTAACCACAGGTGGCGCTCCTGGACCACCATAGTGGACATCGCCCGCCCCAGAGCTTGCGCAGTAACCTTCGTAGCCCGTAAGGCATAGTCGGTCGCTGAGCGCAGCTCGTGTAACAGCTCTGGGTCGGGAGCACCCTCGTGCAGGTCTTTAAGAACCTTAGCCTGATAGACCTGCAAAATCGCCATAGCGTGGAGGGCGGACGCAGCTTGCCCAGAGGCCGCGTAAGCCTTCGCTACAAGCGCAGACGAAAACTTACAGGCCCTGGACGGGAGTCTCGGGCGGCCCCTCCAGGAGGCGGCGTTTTGCGGGCACAAGTGCATCGCAACCGCTCTCTCCACCTGGGGAACCTCCGAATACCCCCTCGCTGGACCGCCATCGAGGGTGGTGAGGGACGGGGAGTTAGCGTACCGTGAACGAGCCGACAGAGGGGCTTTCCACGATTTCGTCAACTCCTCGTGCACTTCCGGGAAAAACGGGACCGGGGAGGAGCGTGGCTTCGAGTCACGCCCCCTGCCCAGGAACCAGTCATCCAGCCTTGAAGGCTCAGGGCTGGGCGGGGGAACCCACGCAACCCCGATCTCCTTGGCTGCCCGTTGTAGTGCGGCGGCCATTTCGGCGTCTGCCACAGACTGAGATTCAACCGCCGGAGCGGCGAACTCGGTTGTGACGTCAGCCTCTGACGGCTCTCCCTCCGATGCTACGGACGCTGCCTTTTCCTCAGCAGGAGCCCCGAACAAAAGATCCAGCCCATACTGAGACGAGCTTTCAAAATCGTCCGGAGACTCAATCGGTAGACACACAGGGTGAGCGGTTTGCGAGGACGCAACTGGCAAAACTTCGCTCAACACCTGCCGCTCTTCCTCGACGCACATCGCAACGGCCTCGTACCCGGAAGTAGAAGGACCGGAGCGGGAAGCAGATGAGGAGCGCCGCGGCTTCTTCGAAAAGAACGCGGCTCTCGAGCGGAGTGTGCCCAAGGGCATGTCTTCGCAGTGCTGACAACCTCCCTCAGCGAACGCTGCGTCAGCATGCTCACGCCCCAAGCATTGAACACAGCGTTCGTGCCGATCGTTCGGGGAAGGTAGAATCCGCACCCAGTAGGACACAGACGGAAAGGCATCGTGAAACACACAATCCGTCTGTGGAGCTCTTTTAGAGAAAATTTGCTCTCTGCAGAAGAGAATCTTCTCTTGAAGATCGCCGTCGACGCACCCAGGGGACTCTCACAACACGAGCAGTGTCAGAGAGGGAGAGACCGCTGTCTGTGCCGTAGATCCAACGACGAGAGAGGTGAATGTTGCCGCTTCTCACGCAGAGACGCTGCATTCGGCTCCGAAAAACAGAACGAGTGAGCAGATGCACACGCTGCCCTATTTATACCCGGACGTCCGGGGCGTGGTCAGCTATGCAAATCTGCACACCCAATTTTCATTGGCCTTTCTCAAAACTGTCAGAGGTGTTTGGGCTCTCAAGAGCGACCCCTAGTGTCGTACACTACTCGACACAACTCGGAGTGTACGACAGATAGGGAACTGTCCTAATAGACATAGCTACTTCGTTGTCATTCAGGAATAAGATCACGTGGGTGTTTGAATCCAGATCTCCATATTGTAAGGATTAATCGTGCAGCTTTAATGTAAATACTGCAAAATGTTTTACAAGGATTTCGTCAGGAGATCTGGTCTCGCGAGACACATCTCGTGCTATGAGATCTCGTCACATCCATACTATAGACTCATATGGATTATTCATTAAAAGGTCGCGATCTCGATTCAAACACACGCAATCTTATTGCTATATGATGATGATTTCGCCATGCCTATAAAACCTTTGATCGCAATCACATCGGAATATTTAAACCTGCTTTCGCGCAAACGCTAATTCAGAGAGAGCTCTGCTCATGTAAATTAAGCTTTGTTTGAACAAGCTTCAAGACCAGGATACACGGTATAGGCTACATTTCTGTGTTACAAACACTGAATAATAATTAAAGAATTCGGATAAATGGTCATTAGAGCCATGCACGGGCCTCATATATATTTCCGAGCCCGGCCCTTGTCCGACAGCTTATCAGAATTATCGGCCTGAGTCCGTCTTTTTCCCCCCTTCTCCCAAAAAAGCTACTGTTTCATCTATGGAAATAGTTCAGTTTTGTATGTAATGGCAAAGTAATTTTATATCGTTTCATTCTTTTGTTAAGTTAATTTAGAAACACGTTTGAAGCATTTTTGTTCTTTAAATATAGTCTAAAGTTTTTGTTTTTTAAAGTAAGGACTGTTTGATCAATTTTGCCTTCTCAAATCATCACGACTTGCTTAAAATAAAATCTATAGATATAGACCCAAAAGAGTTCAAGTTTAAAACAATGTTAGTTTCAACGTTAAACTTAGAGAAATGTGCGCTATTAGAGGCATACCCAAATTTGTGCCGAGAGTGGAAGCTAAAGGCGCATTGCAGGACATTAAGGGGCCAGCGCGATGACTTGCATTTTTTTTTCAGTGGAAACAATTTAAAATATTCCGTAATTTTTGCTCATAATACATCATTCGCAACTGTTAAGGGTCTACTTTTATTTGTGTGCACTCACAATATCATCAAAACGTTGCAAATGGTGCTTTTATTAAATAAAGAAAACAAACATGATGCGTTTTCTGTTGCCTCAACAAGAGCGCTTCACAAAAATTAACCGAAACTCAGCAAATACATACCTCACAGACATGATACATATATCTATAGTAAGCTTGAAATTATTAATTAACGAAATAAAATACTCTGTCACAAAAACTCTTTCAATATGTAATCTGTAAAGATGCATTTCTCTAAAGGCGCCTCCAGAGGAGATGGTGAGTCAGGATCGGCAACTTCATCCTTGCGACACTGAAAACACTGGTTTATTAATAAATAATTCAAATATCTCCTTATTTCCCCCGACACATTCATTGTAATTACCTTTGCTGGTGCTTTGTGGCATTTTCAGCCTATTGCGTGCGCTTGAAGGCATAACTGTTCCAGCTGCGCTGATTTGCTGCTGCCGCTTTCGAGCCAGTCTCGAAAGTGAAAGCAAAAGTGAAGTCTCGCGGTGTTTCCACCAGCGCGGAAATTTGTTTTCATCACCATAATTGGTGTATGTCTAAAATATCAAAATAAGGAGAAGCCTAAAACAGACCCGAGGCCCTGCCTGTGTCTGAACTATAACGTGAAAATTGTCCCGAATAATGGACTCATTTATAAAATTAAATAAAACATTTTTAACTAATAACTATACTATTAATATTGTTTTTAATATTAAAATGTAGACTAGCACGTAAAATGTACAATCTTACAGCCTTAATAGACCTCCCACACCTTCCCGGGCCCCCCCTTCTTTTGGTATGTTCCGCGATCCATGATATTACACATAATGTAAATTAATTAAAACACTTTTCCTTGATAAAACCAACTTTTCCATCCGCTCTGCATCGTGATTGAAAGAAAATATCTGAGAAAAAGTTCAGGAGAGCACAACACAGAAATACGGTGGTCATAACCCAGCCAACATTTGTATGTGGGGCCCATATGGGTATGAACTGGGCTGAAAAATGGGCCCCATATAGGATTGTCCGCGGGTTCCGTAATGGCCCCATGTTATCTGCCCACGTGGATTTCATATAGGATTGAACTTGTCACAAAGTGGGACCCAACTGGGCAACATGCACAAGACTCATCTTGGTCCCAGCTTTAACCCAGCTAACATTTGATTGTGGGGCCCATGTGGGTTTGACATGGGCTGAAAAATGGGCTCTATATGGGATTGTCCGTGGGTTCCATAATGGCCCCATGCCAATTGCCCACATGGATTCCATATGGGATTGCACTTGCCACTTGATGGGACCCAACTGGGAAACATGTGCAAGACCCATCTCGGTCCCAGCTTTAACCCAGCTAACATTTACATGTGGGGCCCATGTGGGTTTGAAATAGGCTGAAAAATGGGCTCTGTATGGGATTGTCTGTGGGTTCCATAATGGCCCCATGCCAACTGCCCACATAGGTTTCATGTGGGATTACACTTGCCAACAGGTGGGCCCCAACTGGGCAACATGCGAAAGACCCATCTTGGCCCCATCTTTAATACATGGGCTGAAATATGGGTTTTAAGTGGGTTTGTCCACGGGTTCCATGTTGGCCCCATGCAACATACCCATGTGGGTTTTATGCAGGATTTACCTGGGCTTTAGGTGGGGCCCATCTAGGGATCATATGCAAAACCCATCTGGGTTCCATCTAAATATGGGTTTTACATGGGTTTGTCCACGGGTTCCATGTTGGCCCCATACAACTTATCCAATGTGGGTTTTATGTAGGATTTCACTGGGCTTTAGGTGGGGCCCATCTAGGGAACATATGCAAAACCCATCTGGGTTCCATTTAATATATGGGTTTTACATGGGTTTGTCCACGGGTTCCATGTTGGCCCCATGCAATTTACCAATGTGGGTTTTATTTAGGATTTCACTGGGTTTAAGGTGGGGCCCAACTATGAAACATACACAAAACCTACCTAGGTCCCATCTTCAAACTCTATGTGGGAACTACATGGGATAAACTATGGCTTGCAAGTGGGATTAAAAAAAAGTTTCAAAGCATTAGCATACAGCAGTACACAGTGAGATTTAAATCTTTTCAAATTTAAATTTTATTGAAACTACCCATCATATGCTGTATTCTGATACCTAATTGTTAAAATTATGTAATTGTTAAAGTTAACAAACATTTTGAACTTGTATTTGAACCAGTGTTTACTGAAAACTTTGAACATTTGCACATAAAAAAGCAGAGACAGTAAGAAACAGCAGCAGCAACTATACATTTTTCAGTACTGCTTACACTGCAGACAGACATTTGTGCATTCTAGACCCTCAGTCCTCCTCTGTCTCTTGTCCCAGTAAACCATTTTGAGAGTTCACTCTCAGATTCTTGCTGGTTGATCTTTGACATCAGTGCAATCTTCTTAACAGCCTCTGCAAAACAATATATATAACAGACATATTTAAAAATAGGACATTTTTAAATTTTTCAGAAAGATGAGGTATGAAGATGCTGCCCTCCACTACAGTAAGGAAAACAACAGAGTAAAAGCAAAGGTGCTTGTTTACAGGCTATTCCAATAACTTTTCTACGATGTGTTTAGTAAACATGAAATATTATGTTACGCATGTTAAAATACTACAAAATAATAACTTTTACTTGGAGCAACTCAAGGGCAAGTAAATGACGACAGATTTTTTGTTTTTGTCAACTATTCCTTTAAGAGTCTCTGTTTTAATTACTCCCCATAGTCAAGTTTGACCGTCTTCTCAGCGCTCCGCCAGGGCCCGCGAGGAGCTCCGGCGGGGCCGATCCGAGGGCCTCACTAAACCATCCAATCGGTAGTAGCGACGGGCGGTGTGTACAAAGGGCAGGGACTTAATCAACGCGAGCTTATGACCCGCGCTTACTGGGAATTCCTCGTTGATGGGGGACAGTTTCAACCCCCAGTCCCGATCACGAGCGGGGTTCAACGGGTTACCCGCGCCTCTCGGCGCAGGGTAGGCACACGCTGACCCGCCCATTGTGGCGCGCGTGCAGCCCCGGACATCTAAGGGCATCACAGACCTGTTATTGCTCCTCCTCGCGCGGCTGAACGCCGCTTGTCCCTCTAAGAAGTTGGACGCCGACCGCACGGGGCCGCGTAACTATTTAATAGGCCGGAGTCTCGTTCGTTATCGGAATGAACCAGACAAATCGCTCCACCAACTAAGAACGGCCATGCACCACCACCCACAGAATCGAGAAAGAGCTATCAATCTGTCAATCCTTTCCGTGTCCGGGCCGGGTGAGCTTCCCCGTGTTGAGTCAAATTAAGCCGCAGGCTCCACTCCTGGTGGTGCCCTTCCGTCAATTCCTTTAAGTTTCAGCTTTGCAACCATACTCCCCCCGGAACCCAAAGACTCTTGGTTTCCCGGCACGCTGCCCGGCGGGTCATGGGAATAACGCCGCCGCATCGCGGGTTGGCATCGTTTACGGTCGGAACTACAACGGTATCTGATCGTCTTCGAACCTCCGACTTTCGTTCTTGATTAATGAAAACATTCTTGGCAAATGCTTTCGCTCTCGTCCGTCTTGCGCCGGTCCAAGAATTTCACCTCTAGCGGCGCAATACGAATGCCCCCGGCCGTCCCTCTTAATCATGGCCCCGGGTTCCCGAAACCCACAAAATAGAACCGGAGTCCTATTCCATTATTCCTAGCTGCGGTATTCAGCGGCGACAGGCGGCCTGCTTTGAACACTCTAATTTTTTCAAAGTACACGCTCCGGGCCCCGGGGACACCCAGCTAAGGGCATCCGGGGGGCAACCGGGAGGCAGGGCCCGGGGACAGGCGGTGGCTCGCCTCGCGGCGGACCGCCAGCCCGCTCCCGAGATCCAACTACGAGCTTTTTAACTGCAGCAACTTTAATATACGCTATTGGAGCTGGAATTACAGCGGCTGCTGGCACCAGACTTGCCCTCCAATGGGTCCTCACCCAGGGGTTTAGGATACGCTCATTCCAATTACAGGGCCTCGAAAGAGACCTGTATTGTTATTTTTCGTCACTACCTCTCCGAGTCGGAAATGGGTAATTTGCGCGCATGCTGCCTTCCTTGGATGTGGTAGCCGTTTCTCAGGCTCCCTCTCCGGAATCGAACCCTGATTCCCCGTCACCCGTGGTCACCATGGTAGGCGCCTAAAGTACCATCGAAAGTTGATAGGGCAGACATTCGAAAGAATCGTAGCCGCCGCGAGGGCGCGCGATCGGCCTGAGGTTATCCAGAGTCACCAAGGTTCACCGGCGCCGGCCCCGGGAGGAGCCAGCCCCGGATGGGTTTTGGATCTGATAAATGCACGCGTCCCAAGCCCCCCGGGGGGGAGGCGAGGTCGGCGCCCGGTTGCATGTATTAGCTCTGGAATTGCCACAGTTATCCAAGTACTTTGGGTGGAGCGATCAAAGGGACCATAACTGATTTAATGAGCCATTCGCAGTTGCACTGTACCGACCGTGTGCACTTAGACCTGCATGGCTTAATCTTTGAGACAAGCATATGTTACTGGCAGGATCAACCAGGTAGCAGGACGTTCCGGACGGGGGGTGGAAACGGAGGGCCCGTTCCCCCCCCCGGGGTGTCCCGCTAGGTTAGTGTATTCGGGGTGGCCGCAGCCCGCAACTTCTCTGGCCGTAACAGGGAAAAGCGTGTTCCTCGGGGGTCGGCCGAGGACGCGGCCGGAGGTGGGGTAACACCGCCCACCGCGCGCGCCCTCGCGCCGCCCGCCGGCGACGGACCTTTGCGTCAGACCGGTCGTCTGTGCCTCCCACGAACGGATGGGCCCCAGCGGATGGGGCCGTCTCGTGCGCGCTGGTGCCGGACAAGGCTTTCGCCCTCGGGTCACCGTACCGTCGCGCCTGTGCCCCTAGGAGCACCCGACCCATAGCGGCCGCCGTGGCGGCCGGGCGGGGCCCTAGCTCGGGCGCGCAATGCGCTCCAATCGGTCAGCGGGCCTGGCCCGTGTCGGCAGTGGAGGTTTTCGCCAAGCGCCCAAACCCTAAGTCCACAAATTTACGGGTTCGCCGAAATCTCG